>JARVGP010000388.1:0-46705 GCA_029876185.1 Mansonella ozzardi | reverse complement strand
CAACCAACGGCGCCAGATAAACCAATTAAAAATAAAAAAAAAAAAAAAAAAAAAACTAAAACAACACACATTGAGGATAATTTTGAATGTCTGAGGTTCAACAAATGAAAACAAACAATATACCCGCTTTGAAAGAGTTTACAGTATCTACCATCTTCCGGACTTTCGAATATCCAACAGTTGGTCCAATATGCAGATCAGGCAAAAGAGCAACTGTAAAGCCTTTCTGAGCCTCTGGCAAGTTTTCGATTTCGATTGTAATCCGATGTACAATAGGTGGTAATAAAGCAACCCAAAGGCCTGCTAAAACAGAAATAACCGCCAATACAACAGCGAAAAGGCGATTTGAAATCTCATTTGCAACCAGCAATCTGAAACTTATGCAGTCGTAATTTACTCGCAGTAAGATAAATTTTTTTTGTAAGACCATAAAAACGTAATGAAAAGAATTCTTGACATGATGAAAAACGAAGTACAATTAAACCTATGATTTAAACCTGCAAAGAGTTAATAGCTTAAGATGAATGTGGATTACCCAACGTTCGTTACGGAAAGATCAAATGTGAAAGAATTCGTGCCTTATTTCCTAGTATGACCAAAAAACACCCTGAGTTTTTTTATTGAATTTTAAACAAAAATGAAGACCCGCTAAACAAAATAGAAACCTTAGGATTCTGAAGTGTTTTGGATCCACACGGAGTAAAAAACGGAATAACGACTGCATCAATAAAAAAATGAATAAGAAGAATACAAGATAAATGTAGACTGCAACCGATGTCAACGCAATCATTGCAAATATATTAGGTTCCTTACCAATCCAAACATAGTAAAACAGCGGACAGATATGTGCGAGAAATAAGAGAAGAACTACAGAAGCCTGAAGTTATCAACTACAGGATTTTAAAACCATTCAAAGTCCAGCAGTTTCACAAATTGAAGCTCCCAAGATCGAAAAACAGCTTTGCTATCATTTCTGCAGGTTTCTAATTAAGGTGCGAATGGACATCATAGAGAGTCATACTTGGGCCGCCCCTTGTGTCAAACTACTCCAGTTAAATCATTCAGAATGACTAGACTGCCCCAGCAAGGAAGAACATTCCTGTATAATCTTAGTACTTATAACAAATTTGCTAGCATGACAAAAGATCATTTCCGAAAAATCTCACCTTTAGAACATTTTGAACAAAGACTGTCCGCCAGTATCTACATGATAGTTGCAGCGGCAAATCACCCAGAACACTGCAAACTTTGTATTTGAAAAAAGTTGAAATATCCGACATAAAATTTATTAGAAGCAACAAAACCTTAAAGATCTTGAAAATATGACAGAAAGTTATGAATGAACAAACCCATCAATAGCTGGAGATAGATTCCACCAAATAAAAATTGACCCAAAAATCATCACAAATTGTTGCAAAACAATAATATTTAAACGTGTAGCGACCATATAATGTACGCCCGTTAGAAAACATTTGAGCACAAAAAAGATCGCTTGTGATAGCAAAAAAGCAGTCAGCAGTATCAACAATGCCTTCCTCATCTTTATTATATTCTAATTTGTCTCACATCTAAAAGCATAATGAAAATTGTTGAAATAATGTAGTGATGCAATTTTAGACAATTTTAGACACTGATAGTAATGGTACAATTTGTTCTAGCTAATAGACTAAACTTTTCTTAATTTTAACTAAACTTTTTCTTGATTTATTTAGTTCAAAAGACTGAACTTTTTTTAATTTAAAATGAAAGGAAAAATTTCAAAACAACCATGCCTTGACTTTCCTCGCCGCACTTTTACTATTACATCTCCTTGAGAACTCTCAACAATAATATAGAACAGGAATGTTGCATGCCGTAGATGTGCTACAAATCGTGAAATAAGAGGACTTGATTTCGGCGTGATGTGAGATGTTTGTTAAATATCAAGGCATGGATAAGAATGTTTATAAAGGGTCTAGGAGGTAATGAAGTTCACGTTTGTGGAACTTGATGTAGTTATTTAGAAATGAAACGAAGTGTAAATGTGATAAGTGATCCGGGCCTTCGGATGCGAATCACTTTGGATATGGCAACAATTCAAGAAGTCAGCCCAACAGTTCCTATCAATCGGTTTGATTTTCGAGTTCGTCATTTTGAACAGTTATGAACTAAAGTTATCTTAAAAGAGATGCTAACCTACTTTCCATATTACTGCTTCGTAGTATGCAGACTTAGACAGTATCAAGTTTTTGTTTTCATACTCGCGACAGCATTTGGGGGTTTTGGCCACAGGTTATAATGCTAAACGGTATTCTGAGCATAAATTATGCTGTAGTAATTTAGAATGAAATTTTTATCCTTGTTTAAATGAGAAATAAAATAATACTTAGCCCATTGTTTTAGTGAAAAATTCACTTCTCATTGCTTCAAAATTTCAAAATGCTTATCTCTAGTCCTTCTAATCAAACCAATCAAAGTATTAGTAGGGCTGTCATTTTCTTTAAACATGTTCGTGAAACTTTATCTTGATTCTTTGATAAATATTGTTTTTCGATTGGGAGATTCTTCATATTCTATGAATATATTTTGCGACCACAGGAGAATATTTTAAATTTAAATACAATTTAGAAAATGAAAGAAATAAAGATATGCTCCAGTTTCTTCTTCTGTCTTTCTCTGATCATACAGTATGATTACTCCGTTTTTACTGTCCGATTCGCTTATCACGGTGTATTTTTTTTTTCCAGTTATTATCGAAGTTTGAATGAAATGTATCGCGTTGCTGGATTTTGTATGGAAGATAAGGATTACGAAAGAGCATTTATTTACTATATGCGATTTGTGAGGTTTGTTCTCAACTTATTTTTTTCGAAAAGTTGCTTCTGAACAATTTGGTTAAGAAAGTATTGGTTCATTTCTTTCAGTTCTTAGGTTTAATCTGCATGACGGAACCAGCTGAGATCAGCTTTTGTTTTTTTTTTTTTTTTCATTTTCTTCTCTGTTCATGTTGGTTTATATCAGTTCTTCATTATCTTCGCAAAACGTCTCTTGTTTTTATTCTCCTAAAATATTCAGAAGTAGACTTAGTTATGTATTTTCATATTACTGAAGCTTAGCGGTCGAAGGTTTACCGAAACACAAACAGTACAATGGTTTTTCGTCAGCTGAAAAGACCAAAGCAGAAACAGTGCTTCGAGATGCGTTTGTGAAAGCGGAATCATTAAAGGAATGTTTAAAAAAGAAATATGAAGATGAAGCAGTCCTAGCAAAACAGACTGCAGAGAGCACTGCAATTGATGTATGTTTTAAATATTTTCAACAGCTAGCGTAAATTTTAATTATGTTGCTTAGATTTCCATTAAAATCATCCGTGCATTTATGTGATTAATGCAGAATGCAGCTTTGAATAGAAAGGATGTGTCATCGATTCATGATGTTGTAGCATACAATCGATTTCTCGAAAAAGCTGATCACAAGAAGTCAGATTCTACGGTAGTTACCTTCAACAGCAGGTTGAGCATTCTTTTCATGTTTCTTATTGAGTTTATTTAATCATTGAGTTTATTTGATTTTATAAAAATTTCCGCGAATGCATTCCATATGCATCTACTTTAAGAGCTATGAAGACATTAATATTTTATTTATTTATATTTGTTATACTTTAGTGGTTTTTAGCAGTTAAGTTAAGTTCGATCAAAAGATAAATAGATCTAAGTATTTTACCTATTTATGTTTGCTGCCCTCATTCATCCATTATTTGTAGCCTTCGAAATTGACATTATGTTTTTGACTCTTAACTCAGTTCCAGGAATACAAACTTAGAAATTTAATTTCATTATAATTTATATGACTTTAAAGAGTGTTAAGAGTTTCATAAATTAAAGTGCCACAAATTGCAAACCTGCAAATGATTTCTCTTTTTTCTTTTTTTTTGATTGTTTAAGATCTGTTCAAGTTGACTGATGTTTCTGTGTAATTCAAAACATGATCTATTTATTACATCTAATAACATAGTCAGGAACCTAGCCCATAAAGAAGTTGTTGTTTCGGGCGACCTCGTGGAAAATTTTTTGCAACTGGCGCAAATTAACACGAATCGTAATGTGGAAACATGTGGAATTTTATGTGGCCCAGTGGTCAGTTTGAATCATTTCCCATTCCATTACTTTTTTTTATGATAAGCACTATGAAGACAAGATTTTCTTTCGATTTCTTCTTAGCTTATTTTAAAAACCGTTTCATACATTACTGTGGTAATTCTCTTCTAAATCTGAAATAACTTGTGGGATTGTAATGGATTTGTTACTGCCTTCTTGATTCATGTTCGCTTTGTGATTGTGGGGTTTACTATTCCTTGGTTTAGGCTGGCAAACGACTTTCTGATGTATCTAAATTTAAGATTAGAGCGCATCGTAGATGGCACATTGGATAAGAAGCTACTGTACAAAAAAGATGTGGGGAAATTTAGTTCAATTCTTGCTGTCATGGAATTGCATTATTATGAAATATTCGTGATAGACATTTTTTTAAGATCAGTGGGGGAGTGTGTCGTATAACACATGTGGTCGTACCAAAGCAAACTGGCGCTGCTGATAGCTGTGATACACATAACGAAGAAGAAGTATTTGCATATCAAGATGTCAATAATTTGATCACTCTGGGATGGATACATGTATTTTTTCCAAAATTATCAATGGGCCCTTTTCTTAAATTTCTAATTAATATGTTTTTAGTGGTCACTCAAGCTAAACAAGATATGAATCATTTTCTACATTCTTTTTTCACTTTACTGGTTTAGTATATGTATTGAGAATTTTTTATTAAATTAAAACTTCAAGCCTTTAATTACTATATCATGAATTATCCGAAAGCAAAACTAATAATGTGGAAGGTTTTGCCCATTTCTTTATGTTAATCCGATTTATCCTACATTATCTTATTACAGACTCATCCATCACAGACAGCGTTCCTTTCTAGTGTTGATCTTCATACACACTTTTCTTATCAGCTGATGTTGTCAGAAGCTGTTGCAATCGTCGTTGCTCCAAAATTCAATGAGTGAGGTTTCGTTATCCCTAAGTTGAAAATTGATTTATACATCGAATCTTAAATGAAGCCGTTCTCTTCATCATTTGTTGACCAGTTAGCCGAAAACTGAATAAAAAACTTATTAGACACAATTTATAACTTTCACTTATTTCAGAGTGGGCATATTTCGTTTATCAGAGCGTGGTATGAAGGAAATTGGCGAATGCCGTAAAGCAGGTTTTCATCCACATGAAGATTCTGCAGCTTTATTTTTCTATTGTCATGATGTACGCTTCGAAAATTCGTTAGCAGCAGTTGTTGTTGATTTGCGATAACTCATCTACTGTTTGTGGACCGTGAGAATGAAGAGAATGCAGCAAGGATCACCATTAATTTTACGCTTAATTCTGTATTATAAGTTTTGCTAACATTTTTCAAGTTCTGAATTTAGGAAGTTATTTATCTACAACAAGTGTGATCTTAATGAAATTTTTAGAAATATTCTTCGAAGCAGTTAACAAGAACGCTGCTAAAATCTAATTTTTATAACTCGTTTAATTAGGTTTGAATAATAACTTCCAAATTCTGTCGGTTCTAAGTACTTTGCTTACTTTTTATCGGACATTTTTTAATTTATGGCATATCTTATAGATTTCATTTATAAATCATTTTGAATTAGTATCTGCAACAAATGATTTCTTGGTTGTGCACAGTTCTGATTCTTCATTCTTGTTAATTACAGAACTCTGAAATATGTAATGTTCATGTTTAGAATAGTGTTTCCCCAATTTTTTTTTTGCTTGGAATTTTATGTAATATGTGATTTTATGATTGATTTGATGTTACCTTTATGGCCTTTTTTTCCTATATTTGTTTCTTAATGTGCTTATGTACATTTATTTTCTTACGAAAAATCATCTATTTTAATTAACTTTGGTTGAAATTTAATTAAAAATTATGCCATCTCTTTAACATTGAAAGCACGGGATTTTTGTGACACTTAATGATCACTTAAATTATCCAAAAAAAAGGTCGGAGTTTCGAGAAACTGTACAATTTTGAGAATATTTTTATGGCTTCATTTAGTGGTGTATGATCGTATTTCAAGAAGTAGTTTCTCGAGTATTATTCTAGAGTCTGGATAACTTGCGTGTCATTTGCCGTGATCTTAAAATTGATCAAATGACGATACTGATATGTGGCAAGGAACTTCGGTTTTAAAAGAACTTCGAGTAATCATGTTTGATGAGATCGCACAAAGTCAGTGAACAGAAATTTATTTAAGAAGTGAACATCCAAAAAGCGAAAGGTTAAGTGATTTATCGACGACGGGGACTATTAGATGTTGGTTGTCGATCAGTTTAGTAAAGCATAGTTCGTTGGGTAGCTTTTAGAGCACACTGCTCGGAAAAGCTTTTTTTTGCCGCACTGATAAAATTGTTCCTATCTGTGATACTAATAGCTCCCTTGTCTGTGATTTATGGTTTTGAGACTGTGGTACTATTTAACCACCTTTTTCGCAACCAGTTTGCGAAATGTTTTAAGTCCTCTATTATCATACAAACTATGATTTTTTCAAAATGAAGAAATACTCAATCTGGACTTGTAAAGTTTGACCGCCAAATTTTTAAGAAACACTGAAGTTGAATTTACATGAGCATTTTAAAATGAAGGAAAACTGCCACATAATTCAATCAATTCTCATGTGACTTGGATTATTTCATTAATTTTTATGTAACAGTTCTTGGATTATTAGTTCATTTAATGTTTTTTTAGATTATTTACCTAATATTGATATACCTCAATTGTTCTAGTGCATTAGAGGAGTTACACTGACAGAAACGGTCTAAAGTTTCTTTTTCAAGAAGAGTTTTGTAGTAGTAGATGGATTTAAGCGGATGAAAAAGGACTTTCTGAAGTTCCTGAGAAGTTGTTCAGTTCGGTGCTATCAGAATTTAAAAATTTTTATGGCTTCAAGAATATTTGTTTGCTTGCAATTCTTTCATCAGATTATTTGACTGTGGGAGTAATTCATGAACTTCAGCACAATTCTAATACAGTATGACTAAAAATTGATGATTACCGATTTCGTTTTCCTGGTTGTTTTAGTGGGATCTTCAATAATGAAAAGAAACATATTGAGAAAAGTACAATTTTGATTGGAATCCTTGTTCCACGTCCATTTTCCAAGCAGAAATTAATGCTCTACCGATGTTAGTGTTGCGAAACTACATGGACGACGTTTGGGTTTGCTTCATATTAAACTGCTTTTATTAGTTTTGTTGAAACAAGAATAAGCAAATAAAAATCATTCCACTTCACCTATTATAAAGTGATGGATATCTCAAGAAAATGGTGCATGAATGAGAAAATGAGTATTCAGTCTCGGTCGTTGTTGCAGACAACTAAAAATTTCATCGGATAATTTTCTGTTCAAGCGAGAATTGTTTTTTGTCTTGCTTACTTGATTGAGTGCAATAATCATTAAATTACAGTTAAAGTTAGATTAGAAAAAAACCATGAAAAGTATTGATACATACCACACTATTTGTATGCCTTTCTCTTTCAATCAATGCATTTTGGATATTCAATTTCGAGAATGTAGCGCTACTCTAAGTACAGACGATTATGCTGGTGAAGTGAGAAGCAAGGTGGGTGTGAGTTAGAGGAATGAAAATGCTATGTGGGGATCCTAAGCAATAGCTGAAGCTCGAACTCACACCGTTGATACTCGAGAACAGCGCAAAGTTCATCCTTTGCATTTCTTGAAAGAGTGCGTAAAGATTTTACTGCAGGAACAGATTCCTCTTACATTGGATGTAATACAACGATGGTGGCTTTTCTTTTCATTTTCCTCTTTTTTCGCTTCATTATAATCTGCTTCATTCAAATTTCTTTACTACAACTTTAAATACCTCTCACTTTAAATTTAATAGTAACCAATTTTTCAGAATTTTCAGATTTTAGTATAATTCCATTAGCTTAATGCTTTGGAAAGATCTTCTTGCTACTGTCTAATAATGTACATATGTAATATTTGCAATCGAAAATATTATAGAAAATGTTGCGCACATATTCCATTTTGTACTGGGAAAAAAACGATTTGTTGCAATAATGATCTCGTTTGCAACTTCATGAGCAACTTTCTTGATTTATCTAAGCAATGCATTTATTAACAAATGGATTGTTATGTATGTTATTAATCCATTTTCAGTCTTCGCTTCTAAATCAAATTTATTTGCCATCAGCATATTCAGCAAATTGTGATTAGTTTGAAATTTTAAATCCCTTAACGCATTATATCGACTGCATATAATTTTCTAATGTTTTTAAAAAAATTCAGGAGATGGCAGAAATGGAAGATGATCCGTATGCAATAAGTTCGGATTCTGATAGCGAATCATTGAAGGCTCCACCACCAAAAATCAGCATTGAGGGGCGCTCTGTTGCTGATATTTCTTCACTTGTATGATTTTTTGATTTAAAGAATAAGTCAGTATTTACATGATTAATATATCTTGAATTCATTTGAAACACATAAAGCATAAGGCTACAGTCTGCACATATTGTTGAATTAGATTCAGTTAGGTCGTTTTTAGGTACTCTTACTCAGTAACTGAAAAAACAGTATCTCATATTTTTTCCATTCTTCATTTCTTATTTCTTCTCTTTTGATTTTTAACAATATTGTTCATGGGTCATTCAAATTTACATTACAATATGATTGGAGTATCCTTCCTTTATTTTTTAAAAGACACATTGTGTTGAAAGAGCAGAGTCTGGGGACAATTCTGGTTCATTCATCCAATAAAGCTGAAAATATTTGTTATTCATTGTTGAAAAAATTAAGTTGATATATAACATGAAAGCAAGGGAAATAAATCATATAAAATCGTAAAAACTAATATCCATCTCATTGTTCTTTGAAATGAATGTTAGATCAGTCAAAGTATTTGTTCAATTTATAATTTACTATATTTTTGCAACTTTTTAACGCACTTGTTTGTTTGCTGCTTGAGTTAGTTATATGGCTAACTCGAAAATAAAAAAAGCAATCATCAACTTGAAAGGCCGATCTAGAAAAATCGTTTGATAAGTGTTAGTGTTAATCTCTTTTAAGTAAATTAGGTGAATTGTGCATTTTACCTCACCATTAGTATAATGTCAAATGATGGAATACTTGTCATTTGAAAGTAAGCGCATTTTGATTACTATTCTAATGAATGAGCATTTAATTTGCTTACTATAAATTATGCTGAGACTGTCCTGTCACTCGCTCTAATACATGCGGCTGCTATAGTCTTCGCAAGTATTTTGTTGATGACATTGGTAGAAGTTTTAAAAATCCAATTAAAATTTGAAGGCATATACAGCAAAAATTATTTAACATTAAGGTAAATAATTAAGTACAAGAATTAATACAGATTATGATATATCTTTGTTTTATCAACATGTTTTCAGAAAGCCGCTTTAAAGCAAACAAAAGAGGCATTGAAGGATGAAAAACGTTTGGAGGAATTGAATCAGTTGAAAG
Source organism: Mansonella ozzardi (assembly GCA_029876185.1). Taxonomy (NCBI): domain Eukaryota; kingdom Metazoa; phylum Nematoda; class Chromadorea; order Rhabditida; family Onchocercidae; genus Mansonella; species Mansonella ozzardi. The sequence goes on along the minus strand of JARVGP010000388.1, from coordinate 37,164 downwards.
AAAAATCCGGAATGCATAAAATTAAAAAAGACTTTATTCAGGGTATGCATTTCGCTTTAAAATCATTTTAAAAAAATAAATTCAAACAGAAAAACTAAGGATTATATAAATACATTGTACAAATATGTAAACAATCCTTAATCTTTGTAATGTACTGCAATATTTATGAATAAATATGTATTACTTTTGATATTATGTTAGAGAAGCATTCTTGGAACTAATTCTTTTTAGTAACATCAAGTTTCAGGCAAAACAAAAAATGAGTTAAAGAATGAAGATAAGCAGATGGATGAAGAACGTAAGCAACTTGCTGCCGTCACAAAAGTATGCTTTTACTCAATGCTATCTTCAGAAATGAAAGAAATCTCTCTTCACAGAACTTTTCGAACATATCATTTATCTTTCGAAATCTGTTTAGTTTCACAATGAAAAGCTAACTGGATAGTAATGTCAACTGACTGTTTTAGCAACCATCCGAAGTGGTTATTCTAAGAGATCCCATACGCAATCTTTGCAGATCCTTCACCTCCAGGGGGGTGATGGATCTGCAGGGAGACACAAGATAGCTAAATGAACAGTGTTCTGGTGTATGATTTTGGTTTTCCGCCACTTTTTTCTTGATGGTTTCATAATTTTTTCAGGAAAACTACTCGAAATTCAGAGATAAGTTTGAAAACCTTTCGGAAGTAATGAAGGAGGATCTTGAAGAATATTTGAAAAGTGTAGAAAGAAATTTGACAGGTGTTGGAAAAGAAAATTTAGAAAACATCAAAGACACCTTCGAAAATCCTCAAGAAAGTGCTAAAAGTGAACGCGAGCAAATTGATATTAAACGTTCAGAAGCAGACAAAAGACGACTGATGAGGATATTTGCCCAGGTTTCCTATATTTAATTAATTTTGAACGATTTTTCGGTAGCTTCTTATAATTAATGTTGACTTGCAACCAAGAAACATGCTGATACTATGTTTTCAAGAAATCCCTTTTAAGGCATAAAAGATTTTAAAAATGATTTTTTTAGGCTGACCTTACAGCAGATGACGCTCCGAAAGAATGTGCAGTGTGCTTGAAAACAGTTTATCCTGTTGAAAGGATCTTTGCTAATAGACAAAATTATCATATACAATGCTTTAAATGTATCAAATGTGGCAAAAAACTGACGTAAAATTCTTACTTTTCTCACAATTGAGATGTTTTTTGTTGATTAAAAAAGCGAAACAGAGAAATGTTTTTTAAGAAGAATTTTTAAGAAAGAATCTACAAGTTAGATTTAATACAATAATATTAATGAGATCATAAGAGTACATTTTTACCGCTACAATATCACCCGATCTATCTGGACAAGAAGCATTAAGATAGCATTAAGACAAAAAACATTACCTACAGATCAGAATTTTTGACTGCTCTTTAGATCAACGAATTATAACATGCACGAGAAGCAATTGTTGTGCAAAGTTCATTATCTTGAAATATTTCATCCTGAAATTGCGAAATCAATGGACCCTGCCACAACTGAAGGCTAGTTTTTAGAAAAACAAAATTTTTTTTATAGATGCTTCTTTGATCTTTTGTCTTTTTTCCTGTAACACTTCACACTTCGTGTTTCTGTACACAATCTATTTTATAATAGGATCATAACAAAAGTAAATTGTAGAGGATGAAAGGATGGAAGATGAAGAAGATGAAGAATACGCAATATCGTCGAAACCAAAGCAGCTTGGAGATGATGTTATTAAAAGTAAGTTCTATTTAATTCAGTTCTGTTCCGTTAGTGACCACTTTTTAGCAGTGACAGCTCTGAGAAATTAAATTAAACACCTCAAAACATTTGTAATGCTAATTTTTTTTTTTTTTTTTTTTATGAGGAGTTAATGAGTCAATTCTTTTTTAGAAAATAATCTGATTCTTTGTTTAGCTCTTGATACTTTTCTGTATCGTTCTTGTTAAAAATTTGGAGCCAATCTTTCTGCATTTGTTTAGCCTAATTGCTTCATTCTCATAGAACAAAAAGACGCAAAACTTTATCATAAATGTAACAGCAAGGAAATCATAAGAAATTATTTGTTTGTAGTGGCAGGATAGTATGCATTTAAGTGTTAATGTATCGGTAGGATATCAGAGGCAGAAATTGTTAGTCTTATATACATCTATATGCATGTATTAAACAGAGAGAAAAGGAGCGTTTTCCTCTTTTAATGTTCTTGCAATAAACTATTTCATGTGAAATATTCATAATAAACTTATAACGTAATAAAATGGAGAGAAGGGGGTGAAAGAGGGAGAGGTGGCGGACTCCTCTTGTGTGATGTGGATGACGGCACTATGACCGATTGAACTTCTTCGGTACACTAACCATATTTCATCATTCTGTAAAATGGACAACTTCACTGAAGTTTACGTATCAATTACAGGTGAAATTTACTCAATTCTCTAGCCACCTCTCCTTCACTAAATTTTATAACCACTTTCCAATGAGAAAATATTAGCTAAAAACATGAAATCAAACTTCACTGCCTTTTCTATATATCATCGTAAATTCTAGATAAAGATTACAAATAACTGCTAAAGGAAATTTATCTTGTTTATTTCAAATTTTTTGGAGGCAAATCATGAAGTTTATAAATATGCTGGGAGACCAAATTTAATGGATAACGATTCGTTTTTCCGAAAAATTCTTATCCTTTTTTCTTGATTTAATACTTCGATGATTGGCAACTTTATTAACAGTTCAAAAGTGATTCTATTATGAACAGTCTCGCAATTTCACTCGCAACTTTTCTTTAAATTTTGCTCTTGGTAATTCATAGTACCACAGTTTTTCTGACTGTATGGAAAAAATAGTTTTGTCTGAAACTTGTGGAATTTTGACCAAATCTTCCACAGTTTCTCCACTTTTCTTATAGATTTTAAAAATTTTGTCCTGTAAATGATTTGTGTTCTATTAAGAAAATTGTAATTTTTTTACTCATCAGTTAATTGATTAACGCCCGAGAACTTAATTTAAGTAACCATTTCAAATTTTCTGTACCTAGTTCTTTTCATTTTTTCTACATATCACAATCATCTAGGGCGTTATTTGTCGCAAGATAAATTGCAAAAATTTTTCCTGATTTTTTTTTTTAAAGTTCACAGAAAGTGCAACTTTTGTTCAATTTTGCTGAATCTCTATGTGTTGAATAAACGGCATTTCTGAATATTAGTTATTTTTTAAAAATTACCTAGGAAATGGCATATACTTGGTTATCTGTAGTAATTATGGCTAGAATTTGTTCGCTTATATATTTCATAGTTTATAATATGCTGTTCTTTAAATGAAGTGTTTGAAAAGGGACAAATGCATTATTTGCATTTATTTTCTTGCATCATAAGTAACAAATAGTCCCTTTGTATTTGTATGACAACCCAGATGATATGGAAACAATTCGCCTCAAGTTCTTTCATTCAAATATGTCGTGTAAAACTTAATGTAATAGTCTTCGTTCTATTCGTACTTTCTAATAACTTGTCGAAATCACTCAAACATGACGTTATAAAGAAAATCAGTTGAAACGAATTTAACATTGAAAGCTTTTTGAACTAGCTTTTAGTGAATAGGAAAGAAGGTATAACCAAGAAAATACAAAGTTTTCGATCTTATGCTTCTTAGGAAAATTACTACATTACTATTTAATTCACTTCACCATTAAGAACCAAAATCATCATGGAAATCAAAGCCAATATACCTTAATATTCTCTGATTTGATACCTTTTTTAACATACTATAAACGTGATTTCAGGTGGTACGAAATTAGACGACTTGTCCAGCATTGGATCGCTGAAGGTCAAAAAAGGAGATTGGGAAAATTCCGCGAAAGAGGCAGAAATTATGCTCGCTGAGAAAAAAAATATCATTGAGGAGATTATTTCGGGAAAAGTGAGAGCTAATTTAAAGAAGTATGCATTTTAATTCTATTAACAATATGCTGGATTAATTTGAAAGTAGTTATCCTATTTTCAAATTGAATTGAAATTATTAAGTATTAAACTGAAATTGTGACGAGTATTGAGTAAGCTTTGACTAAGCGTTGAAAAAAGTTGATTGGGCAGAGTAAATCAGGAAGAAGGATTATGAATGCGGCAAATTTTGAACTAATTACACTTAGCAATTGTGAAGATGTTTTAGTGTTTTTGAAATCAAAACTCAACTAAATTGTTATATTTGAAGACGTGAAAAGGAAAGGGAGCTGGAAAGGAGTGGAATATATAACACAGATGACATATCTTCTTTAATGAAATTGAAAAAAAAAAAAAAACATATTAACCATTTTTCTGTTGATTTGGCATGGGTGCTGCTGATGAAGAAGAGAAAGAGGAAGAAGAAGAAGAAAGTGGAAGAGATCCAAATATCATTCGTGAGGACAAGAAACGTCGTAAGGAAGAGCTTAATTTTGATCGGGTTTGACATTATATGTATTGCATATTAGAATCTGTGAAAGTTGCATTTCATTTCTTTAAAAACAAGCTATGAAGTTTCAAAAATATATGTGAAATGAATCACTAATCTTTTATTCTCTTAGTGAGATAATTCACTCTTAATTTTTTGCACAAAAGTTTAGATAGGTGATATAAAGAATAAGTGGAAAGCAGGCAACATGCAAATAATCGATGTAAAAGAAATGAAGAATGATCTGAAGGAACTGCAAAATTGTCCTGGAATTAAGGAGCGCTTCCAAGAGATGAAAGAGACCGAACAAAAAGTTGCTAAACAATGGGACAGTAGTGAAATCAATACTTCAGGTTCATTTTCCACATAACAGTTTATAACACGCAAAAATGAGTGACAGATTATCCTAACTTTGTAGTTGCTTTTAGACGAACCAGGCAAGTTCCATCTTTGAAAATTATTTATGTCATGATCATGGTGTTCTGTGCAAAAAAATCAAGCTGATTAAAAGTATCACTGACTGAATTTTTCTTCAACTTCACATTTTTTCCAATTATTTCTAAATTTGCAATAATTGAAATCCGAATTCAGGAGTAGCTGATGCTCGCAAATCATTTTTGGAAGGTTCAGCATTTCAGTCCGGGCCGATTGAGAAAATCGCTATTGAACTTGAGGAATTTGAGTTTAAAAGTTCTTGTTTTCTCTATGTCTTGATTTTTCAATTTTCTTAAAAAAAAAATGTGCTTGAATAAGCGCTGCCATGCCTCCACTGTAAGAAGCTATAGTTGCATTTAGATCTGAATTGCTGATTGCATTTAAGTCCGTTGAATTTGATGATTTGTTAAAATAGCTAAAAATTTGACTAAGCAAAGATCTAAATTTTTGGTTAGTGAAATCTAGCTTGGAAAGCAAAGAACAGAATAATCAATACTCATTTACAAGAAAATTCAGTATTTCAATATCGTAGCATCAGACTTTTTGCAAGACATAAACTCTAGAAGCTTGGGTTTCATCTTTCCTTGGGTCACTTTTCAAGAATAATGCAACGCTTTTAGAATTGCGTAAATTTTCTGCTTATTAATGAAGTAAATTAATTATCTACAAATGTTTGTAAAAAGTTTTATGCTCGATTTTTTGAAAAAAGTTGGGATCAGTTTCATTAAAATGATAAAATTTGTTCACAGAGCTTCAAGATTTCAAAGAACGTTTCGAAAAAGCTGAAGGAGATATCCAAGTGCAGAAGGCTGAGATTGATGTACATGCTGGAGACCTCAGTGGTATCAAATCAGCGTTTGAAAAAGTATGCATTACTGACCTGATTTGTTTCACCAAAGCTAATGGATGTCCCGCACTCTTCAGAGAAGTTTCAAATAAAATTTTTGTCCAACAAAAAGAAATTAAACAGAAAAGAGCAATGGCAACATACCAGAAATAAGACCTATTTCAGGGAGAAGGCAATTTGGAAATGACACCAGAAAAAAGAGCGGAATTGAAAAAGAAACAAATTGAAGATGAGTTTTTTAGGTACAAGCTTGTTAGACAAGCGGCTGCCGACAGAGAAGCCATCAAAGAAGTGCATCAATTATCTTTTTTATTCACCAAATTTAATTTTTACCAAATTTAATCTTAAGATTTTTTCAAGGGTAACGGAAAAAAGAATGAATGAAGAACGATGAAGTAATGTTTCATTTAAAGCTTACTATTCATTTACATTGTGGAAAATTCTGCCAAAATCCGATTACTGGTTTATCTTAAGATGATCTGTAATTGAGTTACTGTTTCAGTATATCATATTGAGTTACTATTTCAATCTATCATAGTTATTCTCCTTAAATTGCATAGGTATCTGATGTTGTCGGAATTGAAGCTGGAGAGGAGATTCAGGTTAAAGCGATCAAAAATCGTTTTGAAAAAGGTGATTGTTCCTCCAGAAATGAACATGAAGGTTTGTGCTTCGTAGTTAATGACACAATTGATGATCTCCAATTGTTCTGCTTACGCAATATTATTTTATGGTATGAAAATGAAATCGGAAATTTTCAGACAAGCAGTTGGATGTAGAAATTAAAATGGCTGGTAAAGCTAGGCAAAAATTTCAACAAATCGATGCCGAAGGAGCTCAAACAATTACTGAAGGAAATCGGGTGGGATTAATGATTCAGCATCATGTTAACAGTTTGAATATTCTATTTTAATTACCAAAAAGCTTAAAAATTTCGAAGCTGATTTTTATATTTGTTAGTATGTTCTAGCAAGAAAAGCATATAAGCAAATGGGACAAAAAGAAAGACGTGATCCCAGAACCAGTGAACAGAAGTATGGTCACGAATGAAGGTCTGTTAGCAATGGAGAAATGCTGTAAATCATATTCTCTTTTCGAAATTACAGAAATATTTAATTTACTTGCATAACATTGTGATCCCCAAAATGTACATCTTTGCATGATCTTTTTGAGCTAAATTTGGAGAAATGTCCATTCTGGAAATTGACAGATCAGACATTAAATCTCCATTCCTTATTATTCCAATTCATTTTCTTAACAAATAGTAACGATTTGTACACTGCTGAGCTGTGATGGGAAGGGTTGTTTTTTCTTCACTGTTTTAATATACCAATTATTCTAAAATAAATCAGTTGCAGAGAATGAAACAGAAGATGAAGATGCTTATGACGTTAAAAACCTCATGCAAAAGTTCACGAATATTGGTGCTGAAGAAGAAACAAAGATAAAACATGTAAGACCAAGTGATTTGGATGAAATTAAGGTATTAAAGTTTTAGCGAAATATTTTGATGTGTCTTGAGTAATTGCACCTTTTCATTCTCCAGTCTGTCTTGTGGATAATGAATGTAAGACTTTCCAGATAGCTGCACGTAATTTGAAAGAACAGTTCGAAAAAGTTGGAATGGACTTTGAAAAAGAAGCAGCAGCGGAAAAGCGCAGACAGCTTGAAGAAGAATTTGAACGATTGAGGCGTAACTTTATTTTCATCCTTAATTTTACATCTTCTAAAAAAAGCCTTTTAATGGTAACTTATCTCAAAATAGTAAATATGTGATTGAAGGTGAAAAGGAAGCAGCTGCTTTTCGTGAAAAAACTCCAGAAGAAGATAAATTTCCTGAAAAGGAAGAAATTCATGTAGCTGTTGACCACGCTTCAAAAATGGCCGCAAAGTGGGAGAAAATCCAAAAAAAAGAGGCTAAAAAAGCCGAAAAAAGTCGGATGCCTTCCAGAAATGCTATGCAAACGGTGAGTTAATAACTTTCAAGCATATACGCATTTTTCCATCATTTTTTCTGCCGGTTACTTACTTCTGCAGGTAAAAAAATGTAGCAGTTATTGCAGTTTCTTTTTTCTTTTTTGAAACTATTTCAAATCATCTCTTTGTAATTTGAATTTAAAGAACAGTAATGTTTTCCGAAAACTCTTGATTTAATTAATATAGATATATCATGTTAGTTGGGAAATATTCCAAAGCGAAATATAGTCATTCAAACTGAAGTTGTAGAATCGAACTTTATCTTAATGAAAGTACTTGAGTTTCGCAACTAAATGATACGTTCTACTAGATACAGTATGAAAAACATTTTGCAGGAAAAATAAAACATGCAGAAGAAGTACGTTTTAAGTAAGCACATCAATGTTTCAGTTTGTATTATGAAGCCATCTTTCACGATTCAAAATTGTTTTAATTATTTGCTTTATTTATTTTTCAAGTAAAAATATTTGGAACAGAATGATTCATACACATGAAAATAAAACAAACTATTTTTCCGCATGCTTTTACTTATAACTTCTCAGCTAATAAAAATGCACTTCAAATTTGTTTTGCTAACTAATTTAACCGCAATCTCTTCCGAAAAATTTGTTTTTAACTAACAGTGTTTAAACATTTTATACCTCTTCTACTGCTATTGACCACCAAATTCATCGCATCTTTCGGTGATAATGTCGTTGTGGATGTACTGACGTCTCAGAAAAGGTTTGCAATGCCACTCCTGAAATCATTTAATCAAGATATTCATAGGTTTGACTATCGGTGATTTGCATGATGATATAGGAATAAGAAGTGATTTAAAAATGGATAAATTCTGCGAACTGACATTTTTACCCTCTGTGAGGTACTCATTTTTTAATTAACATGAAGTAAGCATGCAGCGTTCTTTTAACAGTGCATGAAATTACCGTCACTTCAGGTTTGGAATGTCCATGTGGCATCTTCTCCACTATGCAGTTCCTGTGGTAAGACTGTGTATCTTACGGAACGTTTGCAATGTTTCTCACAAATATATCATTTGAGCTGTTTTCGATGTAAACATTGCGGTCTACATTTAAGGTAAAAATCAAATTTTACTTCCGAAAAATGAAGTGATGATAGCAAACTTGAAAGATTCAAAACTACTAAAATTTTAGAGCATTGGGTGTCACTATTGATTTCATAAGGCTTTCCATTTTTACCAACAATTAATTTCTCAGACTTTTTAATTTTCTTGAGCTATAATGATTTGAAGGTATAATCCAAATGTAACTGTTAGAATTATTTGCTCTCTATCAATTGTCCTTTTTCACGTCAATTTTTTATTCTGCTGGTGAGGAGACTGTATTAGTGCTATGCTAGAAACATAAATTTCAAATCGAATTTCATCAGAGACATCGCACTACCTAGTTATCGCGCTTCCATTCGACATAGATTGCACACATATTTCTTGAGAGGGCAGATAGGTAAAATCCGTTTCATTCAGTTGCTAACCAGGCTTTTATTCACTGATCTTTTCAGGTCATACATTATAGAACTCGTAAGGTGCAACGTATGGCATGCATTTAGTTCAGTTGATAATAATGGGATTTACGTAACAATCCAAACATCGGTTTATAAAAAAAAGGCAAAGTAGATGATAGATGATATATTGCATTAATAAAGCAATTATATTGAAACTGAGAATAATGTGGCTAAAGCTGTACAATTCTAACCTTTTTTTCAAAGGATTCCAAGGTTTCCCCTCAAATCTTGACTTTAGAGTTTTTTTAGGAGTTCAGAACTTCCGGTATCTATAACACACTAGAGACTTTTGAGAAATATTGGAGTTGCAGCATTATAACGAAAAAGTACCGGTGCAAGTGAAATCGGCATTTTCCGGAACTCTTTTGGCTTGGTGTATATCATTGAATTTACGTTCAAGCTGAGCAAAAAAAAGCTATAAACTCCTAAAATTGCTTATTCGTGCAGACATTTGTATGTGGATCCGATTCAGAAACTAGAGTTTTTCTTTTTTTGCATTTTTTCTTGGTTTGAATTACTACAAAATGTTTGGCGAGATCAAATCAAAGAAGCTATAAAAAGTGCATTATGGTTAATACTTCGATATCTTCGGATTCCCATAGCTGAAAAGTATTTAGTCTGTTTTCATCACAGTTTCTGCATGTTTAACAGCTAAATGGACTGCAGATTTTCTGGCAGGCAGTAAATCATTTGTATCCGAAGTTGAAATTTTCTCAATTTTTTTTAAAAATTTCTCGCAAATCTGAAATTTCCAGAGGAAAGAACTAAATGTTATTAATGCATAAATAGCGGAGTTTCTTGCAATTTTTTCAGCACGCGCTCATTTAATATTGTGGTGACTTAGAAAATATAGCATCTGCCTTGTAATTTCAGTTTTGATTCCAAGCGCTCTTTGATTCCCTTAAAAAAATCAATAATTGAAAAGATAATGTTAGTTGTAATGAAAAGGATCATGCAGTAGTATAAGATAGCTTACATACTATCAGACAAGCTATATGTATCTGTAACATCGTAGTCTATTGGTCATTTTTCTCTAAATTTGGTATTTCATACAATCTATCGTGATAACTCCCACTTCCATGTGTTTATTACTTATCAGAGAATTTTGATGAGAATGAGTGCTATAAATTTTCGGAAATTGCTTTTAATCATGACTTTGTGACATGGAGTTATAATTTCACAAAGTGGTTCATCGCTTTTTTCACAAAATTGATTCAGATTCAGACATTTGCTTGATTCAACACCTTTAGAGTGGAAAATTGTCAGCGATCAACAGATGGCAGTATTTTCTGCGAGATACATTTTCGTCGCCTGTTCGTTGCTCAGAGTTCATATGTTTTCCGACACAATCAGAAATTTGTGATGACAAACTGATTGCTTGGCCAGAGGTGCTATCATACTGTGTAAATGAATGCAGTCATACTTCAGGGAATATATCTTTTTATATTGTAAAAGTTTTCTGTAACATACAAAAGCTTTTTCAATTTGATAAAAGACGTTAAATTTACTCATCTTTCGTCATTACTAAAACTGTTCTTTGATATTCTATGAATTTACTACATTATAATGGGATTTGATACATTTTCTACAACACACGTCATAATTGCATACCTTACAATTTTTAAATGATAAAGACACAAGTTATGAAGTCAAAAATTTAAAGAACGGAAGGTATGTTTTTCGTCAGGAAAGATTAAGGAAATTGAAAGGATTCTCCTTTGATAAAAATTCTTATCACTTAGCAGTTCAAGTGATTGTGCAATTCCTCTCGACAGTGCTATCTGTGCATATGAGACAAATTCGAGTATGATAAAAATTTTTATCAGCTAATTGAACACGGTGTCAGAATTAATTCGAGCAAGCTTTTGTTGCTGATTTAAGCTACATAAAAGTAGTAATAGACGAAGGCTTATAATTGATTGGCTGCTGGTTTCATACATCGCCATAGATTCAAAAAAATTTTGCCGCTTTACTGAATATTGTGAAGTGGATTTGAACGTGATGTACTCAATTTCGAAAGTGATACATAAATTTTTGTTGAACAGTTTTTTCGAGCAATGCATCCAATTTTGACAATTAATCATTGTAACAGTTTTAAAATTTTTCACGACACAAGCAAGGGCGAATTTGTAAAAAAAATTTATTTTCCCAAATTTAATTTCCGAATTCAATTAAACGAATTTGATTTCCAAGAAGAAATTTTTGCGCAAGACACAGAGTCACATTTTATCTATTTACGAAAAACATTACTGAATAATTCTATACTATCAGACTACGAGGATCACATTGATACTTTCAAAAAGGATATTATACAGTCAATTATGTTTGTGCGACTAGAACGCCGTTCTCTTTGCGCTTTCATTATCGCGTATTAAGTCTTGCGCCATTGCAGCTATTTCATCTTCAATACCTTCTCTGCAAATTTTTAGAAATAAATGCAAAATAAAGACATAGAAGCGAAGACTTATTGCTATTTTAATAAGCATATTTCATATGCAAAAAAAATCTTTTCAATCAAGTCTACAATATTTTATTCTCCTTCTTAAAAGAGTCGACGTTTTTTGCAATCCTTTAGATTGAGGAACTTCACCGACTTTACATACATCATTATTAAATCTGATATTCTGTTCTAAATTAAATCCAAATCATATGATATTCAGTTCTATTTTTGATTAAGATTCGAATTTTGGTTCACAAATAAAAAGTTAATTACAATTGATACAAGCTTAGTGATAATTCCTCATTGAATCATTTTTCCATTTTTAAGGATGACAGTAATTTTATGCAAACTTTGCTTTCAGTTATAAACAGCTTTGGTTGTATCGGAACACATCCTCTCGAGTAATATTTCCTCAGTTTTTATCGAGATCGCTGAAGTACTAGTTCTTTTTTCTATTATTATCATGCTCAACATGTCTTCGTTTCGTTTTAGAAATCAGTCCAAACCAAATCACTTGAAATTTTTAGCTTTTTCGGCGTAAAAATAATCTAAGCTTTAGATGGCTTGACTTATTCTTTCTATTAATCAGTTTTCTTCAGTTCCTGAATTGTTTCGCTTACTCGCTAAATCGATACTTTTTCCCGCCTTCTTGAGGTGAGTTACTTCTCATGCGAAGCAACCGACTTTTCGTGATCATCTTCGAACTCCATTCATCGAGAATAAGCTTAAAGACTTCACACACCGAATTTCTACTGGATTTTGAGCGATTAAAAAGTTGGAAGCACTACATAATTTTCTGATTCTGGATGACATTTGTCAAACAAACATCAGACGACATAATGATTAAAATAAATTGCAGAATATTTCTGTTGCTCCTGGATTATTTTTTTAATGATCTTATATTCCTGAATTAGGGCGAAAATAAATAAGCTCAAAATTGCTTGTTCTCTCATTCATCAATGGTATTGCCTAGACAGGAATATTTTACAGACCTGCTTTATCGACTTCCGTTTAACATATGTAATGATAACTCAGATGCAACCTAGAAGAAAGCGCAGATAACTTCCTTTTGTTGATGGGATAAATACATTAATATCGACTTTAAACTTGAAGGTGTTAATCAATCATTAGAAGAATAATAAATATAGTTTTCACTGAAGTATCGAGCTACTCTTATGTGATGATATCGGTGAAGCGAAAGCAAAGAAATAAATGGACATTCTGAATACTTGCCATATATCAGCATAAAAAGTAAAATTTTTAACCGTATGCAACTACAAGGTTTTTTTTTGGGTCTTTTAACAAAATTGTTTTCGATTTCTTTAAAATATTATGTATTAGAGTGTTACTTTTCTTTGGAAAATCGAAATTGATTCCTTTTAAACGCAAAAGTTCTCGCGAATTTACTCTAGTAAAAAAACATAATATTCAGAAAGACTTTTGCGTCATAATATGTTTAATTAGAAAAATCGATAATTGAGTTAAGCGTACCTGAAATGAAATGAACGTAGCGCGAAAGGATTCTGTGGATATGCATTGTGCACAACTACGGTGACATTGTGATAATCAGGACAGTCTTGTGGTGTAACATCCAGACAACAGAAGTAATCCACTTGATTGTGCCAGCAGCATACCGTCGCTGCATTGGGCTTCAAACTAGTTGATGAGTTTTAGAATTTTCACACATCCTTAAAGAAGATAAAAAATTAACCTGATCCGGCAATGCATTTACGCAGAGATTGTTCTGATGAGGAAGACATTTGCGTGGTTGACCATCTGAACGATACATTGGCCTGGAACCGACGGGACATGGTGCTATATTTCTTCTTTCCAATACATTACTTATCACTAACATAGATGCTAAATTTATTTGAATTATTATATCATTTCATTTCAAAAATTAGGAAACATAAGTAGTAAAAAATTAAAACTTTTTTCTCTTTTATTTATTCAAGAAATCCCCTTTTCTTGGCAAAGAATGGAAATATGCAATTGAAGCAAGCACTTTTTAATTTTAATTCAAATGGCTGGAAATGATTCATGAAAACTTTTAAATCACCTTTACACTTAAAGGATGTTTCCAATAGTTTTCCTAGCTTATTTATTATTATTTCGTTGATCAAATTATGCTGGAGTGATGGATGAAAGCAACAAATGTCAAAGGAAATGTAAATGCTTAAAATCGGCAGAAATGGTGAAGGATAATCTTCTTCTCTCAAAAAAAGGCAGAAAGTGCATTCGATGTATTAAACATTTTTCTTACCTGTCAATAAAAGAAAGATAACCCGAGCACACATTGTAGTGTTAGATCTTGATATTATTTCTACGCCATATCTCCCTAATGTAGGACATTCATTAGAAGTGATATGGCACAAGCTGCAATAACCGCCCTGCACAGTTTCTTCGAACTAATTTTATCACTACAATTACTCCACATTCATGCGCCAAAACCCATACACATTTTTCAATTGGATAGACAGAAATTGTCGAAAATCTTTCAATTGCAGAAAGCTCAAAAAAATATGTATCAATATTTCAGAAAAGAATGAGCAAAAGAAGAAAAAGTAGAAATAAACCAAGACGAGATGTTAGATAAAGAAACAAGTAAAAGAAAGTACCAGGATGAAGAAAGCTAAAACTAAAGAACAACCATTGCATTCATTACTTACCTTTTGTCCCTAACACGTCCATATACAGTTTGTTGCTTGAAAAGGAAAAAAATTGCAGAATAATTTCAGTCAGATCTTTTACTGTAATGATAAAAATTTATGAATCTTAAGAGGTAATTCAAATATAATCACATTCAACTTTATTGCTAAAGCACTTCAAAACCATTTTAGAAAACATTGGACATTTGTTCAACAGCAAATCGGTTAAAACTGAAGGACAAGCACTGCAGAATGTAATTTAGAGACCTAAAATTATGAATTGTGCACATTATCTTAAATACTAGAAGTGACAATAATAATAGCGATGATGAAACAAAATCAGACAGAAAGTGAATTCGTTGTAATTTTAATTTTACTGAATCTGGTGATATTGACGCTTGGACGAAAGCAGTATTTTCACAGCAGGCATTATAGCTAACAACAAAAGTTGATTTAGTTGGCAAACTGGTGGCAATATTATTATTCAATAACTGCGTAATTTAAGGTTGCTCGATAAGTTGCAGTTACTTAATTTCTACAAAGATAGACATTTGTTGCAGAAGCCATAGTTCCAGCAAGCGAATCATAGCTGTCGATGACTGTTGCAAGAGATAGTTGTAAAGACAAATTTTCCACGAGTTAGTTAGATAGCTAAAAATCATATATTCGCAAGTGCAACTGGGCGATTAAGAGGAAAATTAGCACACTGGAAGCATATAGTACAAAGTTCATTTCATTTTTTATTATTGAATTAAGAGTAAACTTCAGAAATATCAGAATTCTTCCTAGGCAAAATAAGACTTTTGTGCTTGACTCTGCGCAAAAATTTGTACATTTAATGGTGAAAATGAAGAGAGACAAATGCCAGGAAGGCAAATTTTTTTCAGAAAAAACATTTTATACTTCATTATTTTGCATAAAAAACGTTTTCTATTCATGGGTATACCTAATGAAGTACAGCTCACTATTTTGCAATTATGAGGAAATTAATATGAATTAATAAGATGAAATTCCTTAGACTTAAACTTTGCTATAGTGTCAATAATGTCGATAATTCTAAATTACTGTAACAAGCTCAGTGATGCTGTTATTTCATCTACGGAAATTGGCATGAAACTATTGCTTATCAAGTCAACTTCAAACATCACTTGACCGACTTTAGTATTGATTTGGTGAATTTCCGTCCAATAATTTCGACTCAAAATAACACTGTAGAGGTTGAGTAATGTCAAAAGACTGGAACTTTCAGTAGCCTCGAGTAAATTGAAAAAATTTTGAAACAAAAAAAAGTTTTGGAAATGTATAAGGAGGATTTTGCTTAATATCAGCAGCAAAAGAAAGGCCATCCGTTCGAAATACCGATAATAATGGATTCAATATGAACGATTTGGAGACGGATTTCCGTTGATTTGGTGATTAAACAATCATGCCTATCATGGAGTCGCAACAACACATTGCGCTTTATTTAAGCGTTGGTATCGATAAAGTTTAATTATAAGGAGGATTTTGCTTAATATCAGCAGCAAATTTATTAATTATTTATCTAAGTGTTCATTGTTACTTCTGAATCAGGATCACGCAGATATAAGTTATCGTTATGCTTTACTTTTCAACAGTATCACATGCTGGTTAGTTGTATCCATTGTAATCCACTGTTAGTTGTAATCACGGATTAAAACCTACTTATCAGCTGTGTAAACTAGAGTTAAAAGAAACAATTACTTAATTATTGTATTATTAGTAAACTAAAACAACCCTTTTCTCAAAGGGTAAGAAGCAGATGAAAATACCTATAGCTCGAAATCTGTCATTACAACCTTCGTCGACTATTTATCACAAAACACTGATAACTCATTTGTTAATAATGCTTCGCAACGATAGATTTATGGCACAAATAGCAAACTCCTTCATCCGCTTATGCACACTTTATGTAGGAAAAGAATTCTTCTTATGCCATAACAAATCACATGCATGCATACAAAAATGTGCATTTCCAGATAAATAATTCATTGCACAAAAAATTAGATGTTTTTACACCTATGCTGAAGAACCGTTTATTCAAATCTCTCGGTCTGACAACCGAGCTTATGTACAATTGCTAATATAGTAATTAACATCTGGACTCATGACCAATTTATGTGCAGTGATTGAAATATTGTAAAGGTCGTTCAGTTTTATAAAGCTTATATTATCACAACAGATTTCGGTAGTCAGCAAAGCTCTTACATTGTAATTTCCTTACGATCTATCAAAAGAGAATATGTACATTGTAGAAATACACCAATTTATATGTAAATTTCTTCCAGTTTGAGAATTATATTTAATGGTTAAATTGTAACAAGCTTTCTGTTGTAAATTCGTTCTATCGTAAAAGGGCTGGTATAACTAGCCAGTATCATCGGCTCATTATTGGTTATGGTTCATTGCTGCGAATCATCCCTTTAGTTCACTGTTTTAGTTCATTCTTTTAATTTATTTTTTTAGTATCATCCGACAGCTAAATGACATTCTACTTTTGTATATTCAATAATCTGGTGATCAACTTTCCACTTATTATTCTCTGTTAATTTTCTATCAACAAACTTTTATTGACAGACTTATCACAATTACTCTTCTACATCATCATATGCAATTCAACAGGAGACTTCGTTTTAAGAAACTTCAGCAATCAGATCTGTAAAAGACTTATTCCATTACTTCCATAAGATAGTTTCATGTTACCCGTCATTTCCAATCAACACGTCACAAATCTTAAGCTGATTTTATTTGCCCGCGTTAGGTTAAATTCAGAATTTCGTTGTTCATTCAAGTCAGAAAACAGATCTGTGACTCTATTCAAATTTACTTATTCATCCAGTCATAAAATCAGTGTTTTAAATAATGATATTAAAACTTTGCGTTGAATTAATTGATGATTCGGATGAATGTGTTCTTCTTATCTGATCTGATTGCATGCACTTATAGACTAATGCATGACGGTTGTAATTACTGAACTTTCAGCCATCATTATTTTATTAGTGATCAATTTCCAGCCAAATTCTCCTGTATTTCCTTTTTTTATTATTTGTATTTTCTTAATAATATTATTCTCCGGTTTTTCGTACTATTGTCATTTGTTTTTCTGCCAATTATATAATCTAAACAACAATTACTTTCTAAAAAAGATAGCCAAAAAATTATATTAACGGAAGCATTCATTTTTAAGCAATAGCTGGAAAAAATATTTTATACAGAAAGTTAAAGTTGTATAAAATTTCAAGAAAAGTTTATAAAATTTACATGCTGCACCTGCTACTTGAAACACATATTCCCAATAATTTAAAAATAACTGTCATGAACGGTTTTTTTTCTTATTTGGCACAGACAGTTTTTGTGATAATCGTTACAAGAAAATTAATGTAGAACTTCTAAGGTAAAGTCGATTTTCAGGTTATTCTCAATGTTGCTTGTAAGGAAATTCATAGGAATTTGATTGAGATTGTAGCTGAATATAAATCCAATAGCATAGTTTACTGGAAGTCAAGAGAATGGCATGTACGAAGAATAAATTTTTTTGAGAATATGCTGATAATTGATTTGTATTCCCTAAATAGAAAGAATTGTTTGCAATAATTTAACCCCTCAAATTAAGTCTAATTAGTAGATTAAAAGTTCATGGAACATAACGAACAATAAATCAACTGTTTAGAGATTAAGAGAACTTTGCAACATGCAAAACATTGTAAATTACAGTTATTAAGAAATATGCTAAATAAACATTCTAATAAAACTGATTATTCTCAGATATTTCTGCAAAACAAAAATGTTTTGATTATTTCACCGTATTCTTATATCATCTATATTTCGGACTTCTCGACAATAACGGCCTTTTTAGCATCAGTGATTGATACGTTATTCCTTATTCATTTGTTTATTTATAGACTTACGAGACATTAAATAAGCGCATTAATTTTTCTGTTCAACAATAAACAATCAAACTAATTGCAAAGGTTCCATCACAGAAAATTTTTTGATATTAGACTTCTGCTAAGAATTTTGAACTTTTTCTCATTAGGAGGAGGAAAGTTTGTAAAAACTAATTTTTTTAGCATTCTAAATTTTCTTCTTCATCACTAAAAGCGCTTATAGATTAGTTGATAAATTTTGAACACGAAAATTGTATTCATTGCTTGGTGAACTTCATTTCTTCAACTTTCAAAATTTATCATATTACATTTTATATATTAGAGGTTTTTAAACTTTGCCTGATTAGTGAATTGTGTATGTGTTGCCAAACTGTTTTTTACGGAAGTTAGCATGTATCATAAGGTGATAAAACGGAGCAGAAAAAAGAGAAAGGAGAGAATCCAGAATGTTGAAGTTAGTATCATAGTAGATATGCGGAAACTTTCTAGGTAAAGATATTTGGCGAGCAAAGTAAAATTCTTATGGGAAACACAGTTGTTATCATTCGAAAATCTACATATAATATCTTTTCAGCACCCTATGAATGCGATACGATCGAGAGCTTTACTATAATGTTATCATGATGACAATCAGATTGTCCATCAACTTCTGTACCTTTTCGTTCTATCACCTAAAACCGATGGAACCGTCTAGGAAGAGCCATTTGTGTTTCCATATTTCATCATTAGAATTTCTTCAAATTAGAAGATGCTCAGTGTTTGTGAGCGATCAAATTTAAATATTATTTCTTCAGTTGCAAATGAATTTCTCTTAATCTTTAAATGCCACCTCATGTACCGAACTTAATCTACAGGTTATTATCTGCCGACTTTTTTTTTCCTTTTTTGCATTATTTTTTCCTTTTTAGGACTCAGTTCGGATTTATTTCATGTCTTCAGCTTATTCGCCATGTCTTCTTGACCTTCTGGCCTCAATATTCATGACTTCCTCGCATAGTTCCCTTTCACTATTCACACGCTTTCAAGAGATAATTTGAGTATCTTACTGGAAATAATACTTGCTTCCTAAATCATCTGCTTGCTGATGGAAAAAATATTTCGCTGACTTAAGATGATATCCCGAAAAAGTTCAAATACATCACTTTTTCCCGAGAAAATCGATTAAATGTGAAATTTATTTTTCATAGTTGTGTAATGATTGTAATTAAATCAGAACAGAATTGATAAAATTGTAAGTAAGAATCAGAAATACTTGGTTAAGAAGAATGAAAGTAGCCGAAAAAAAGGCAGGTGTGATTTTATAACTCAGAATTGAGGAAAGAAGCGATTTTACTTGAAATAAAAGGTTAGATAGATGAATTTGTGGTGCAGGTGATACAAACAAATTGTTTTCGTGATTTTGAACCTAATTCCGAATAGAAGTGGTTAGTCTCACCTGTGCAAAAAGAAAGTAGAGAGGCCAAAGGGCACAGAATGAGGAGAAAGAGAAATTTGAAATGCGCACAATATCGCATATAAATTGTCGCTCATTGGAGGGAATAAGTAACGCCCTCTCATAGCAGCTATTCTGATTCTTCTTACTGTTGCATCATTTGCTTTTATCGTTTTGTCCAGTAATTATAATCGTCAATAACCACTTTAGCATTTTTATTTTTTAGCAAATGAGTTAACATCTCTCGTAAGTATGTTTAACATGCGAAAGTTTCTGTTTAGACAATTCATTCTTTCAAATCATAAATGTTTTATAGTTTGAAATTAACAAAATAAAAAAATAAGTAAAATCAGTAAAGTCACTTTCAAACTAAGCCACTTTTTTTGATGCCTCAACAGTTCTTATTGTGAACTATTTTTGTGTACCTGAAAACTTGAAAATATCGTTCATTCCGAAAGAAAATTTTGAAATATGATAATAATTCAAATGTAAATCATATTAAAAATGTTTTGCAGCAACTATTCATGCTAAGATAAAAGTTTATTGAAAAAAAGATTGTTCTTCGACGAACGAGCAACTTTTAGCTTATCGACATCCCTTCAGTTCTACATTTGAATTATTATCATATTTCGTTCTTCTTTCTCTTTATTACTTAGTTCCACTTTTTCAAACCAAGAATTGAAGTTCAATATTTCTTTAGGTTATTTATTCGTTTTTGCATTCACCTAAATAAGCTATGTTCATTTGTGCTTTTATTTTCAGAAAATTGTTATCAATAAAATCCTCGTTTTTTTCCTTTGTGCTTCAAAATTAACACTGTTCTGATGATGATTGATTGCTACCAACGCTAAGGTTTCAATCGTTGTTAGGTGGAAAAGAAGGCTGAACTTCCTAGTCTTTATCGAAATAATGATTATAGTCGTATTTAGAAAGCAATTGATTCCGTTTTTGATTTGATGATTTATTAGTAAAATGAAATAAATGATTAAGGATGTAGGAAATGCTTAAATAATTCTAATGACATCTCTGTTTTGTACGCAGATTTATTATTCTCCAGTTCGGATTAGAGGAAGGGTCAGTTTTGATCATTTGATTAATTCAGCTTTTCAAACAAGTAAAAGAACGCAATTATTTGTCCTTCAGCACCTTTAGGCAATTTATATATCTTCACATGCTAATTTATTCTCTCCAAAATAATTCTACATCATTGGTATCGCAGATTTTAAAATGGTCGAAACAGGATCATTCTGTCAGTTTCTGCAACATGACAAACTTCCTCATAACCTACTCTACGATCATTTTTTGCCAAACAACAATAACGTGACATTTACTGATACAAAAAACGTGATGACGGTAACTGTTTTGGACAATGTAATGGCAAATTTACCTGCTGTTGTTGCATTAGGCGCTATGCACTTATGTTCCGGCAATCAGGTAACTTTTTAAATTATCACTTTCGTTTCAGTAAAATCCATCAAACATTCTCTTTTTCCAAACAATATCTACGCATAGTTTTTTCCATGTACTACTAGCATGTTTGTTGAGCCAAAATTTTATTGCCTACTTACTTTGAAATCTGCTGTAGAAGATGTTTCTTGGATTAGGAAGTTTGATGCAACAAGCTATTTCAGATTAATCTGATCAGTCTTTTGATTAATTTATCGTCTAAAAATACGGCGGAGTTTTTTCTTTTCGTAGAAGTTGATCGATGTTTGTGACGATATTATTTAATATATCTCCATCAGCTTCTAAATATTTACGCTGCGTAGAAAATAGATGTAGCAGTTGCAGGCTTATCTTATGTTCTGTAAATGTGATTTGAAATATGCAACGAAATCAGTGACTGTTGAAGAATGTGAACAAGATGAATACTGTGTTAAATTCGATAAATGTAGTCAGCGTTTCATGAAAGTATGTTTTGTCTCTATCCGCGCTCTTATGCTACTTTTCGTGATCAAATAAATCATTATGTACGCCTAATGACATTTTCCAGAATGGTATAACTGCCTGGAACCTAAATACAATATGTTTTCGGTTATTGGTAAACTACATTCCGGTCATCGGCTGGCATTCTAATCTTTTGATAGAAAACTGTCGATAGTACCGAAGACATTTAACTGTTCTTTAAAAATCTTAAAACATGGCCTTTTACGTGTATATTATGAACTTAATTAGGCAAAACAATTTGTAGATCAGCGGTGTATGGAACAATAAAGTTGACTACTCGAGATTGCCGATATATTGTAGTGCATTTGAAGATCGCCCTCAACAACATTTACTTGTTCATGTTTATGAGCAGTTAGCCAACGTTACGTTAAATACACGCAACATGGACGTATGCAAAAACGTTACTGTCGATTTATACGACACCGAATTGTTCGTTGGTTTATTTATTTCATCCAAAATCAATAAGAATCACAAAGAAACAAAAAGTGCTATAGATATATAGAACCAACTGAAGAATAAATTTCTAGTAAGCGTAAACGCGAAATCTTTCCTTGATAATTCTTATTTCATGGAAGATTAAACAAATTTGTTTTATTTCATTTACAAATTGAAATGTTAATAGATTTGTTGGATTGTAATTGTTTCAGTACTGGAAAAACTCGTCAGCTTTATATAGACTTAATGGGATTTGTGATCGCTGACAAAACGCGTTATTATCAAATTACCATTGGCAAGCAAGTTTTTTTTTTTTTTTTTTTAGAAAAAAACTTCGACAACTTGAAGAATACATTTCAAACCAATGTAAGTTTTCAAAACATAAATATTGATTTTTTTATTTTGAAATTATTTTACGATAGATCCAACTTACAAGCAATTACTGCAAATAAAATGACAAGAAATGGGAAAATGATCTATATGGAACTGAATTCTGAGAGTGAGTTCCACTTCTTTGAGTACGATTCCATCGTTACTTTCATGAATCGACATGACTATTTGGGATTTTTGTATCACATAAATGGGGTGCGTTATTTGTGAATTTTTCGTTTCAATTCCATCTTTCAATTCTGCTTTATGAAGAGATGAAAATGAGCGAATTTGCCTTTCAACCTTCAAATTCCTGACTGTAAATTTATGATATACTACAATAGGCTTGTAAATCGTTGTATTATTGCTGTGCTATCTTAATTAGTAAAATCAACAATGTTACTTATAAATGGTCTTATAAAATTCAGTCTTATTAAACCGATTGCAGATGTTAGGTATAGTAGCTACTGAAAAACAACAACCGGTTGGCTATGTCCTCGCCCTCAACAACCATATTTTGCTGTGCTATGCGGATACCCCCGAAATAGCTTGGTAAGAAGCAATAATTTTTAACAAGGTTGATTGTAAAAGTGTTAGTGATATCTTTCATGATTGTTACAGTGGTTTGATTCGGAAACTAAGTGATAAGATGTCAGATGAAATTCCAATCACAATGTTTATGCGCGAATGTAATGAGTGGATTTGCAAGGAACTTCTGAATAAGGCACAACAAGCAAACCGCATTCATCGTCTTCACAGTCGCACACTTCCCAGTCGTGTTAAATGGGAAAATGTATTCTTGATGAATATTGGTATTCATTTATTTTGAATATCCTTTTGAATTTGTACGCTCATCAAATTCTTTTCAGGGAAGTGAAATTAAAAGGGAATTAATCACAGTATTTAAAATATTTCAATTGATCTCTTCATTTTTGTTTCTACAAAATATCATGAACTATAGTTTAAAACCAATATTGTTTTAATGATTGGTCTCAGAGTCGTTTTCAGTGTTGTTTTCTAAAATTATTAGTATTTTCATTATAATAAAATATATGAAACGAAATTTTATTTGAACTGATAAAGTGATTGAAGTAGTCCAGCTGAGTATATGTCATTACGCTTTGTGAATGAATAAGCTCATTTCTGTGAAATAAAGGGTTTTAGTTTATCCGAAAGTTTAAAATATTCCTTTTCTTTTTCTTCTCCTTTCCATTTCTACAATCATGAACCGTAACTAAAAGTCGATTAGACCTTCTCCATTTTCAAGTGTGCAGCGAGCGATCAGCAATGGAATTCTATTTACTGCAATCCAAACAGGACTGCAAATTTGCTTGAAAAATCGTTAGCAGAATGAAAAACTGAGTTTTATTATGTTTCATCGAATTTTTTTTGGTGCTTTTTTTTATTATCTTCTAGAGTGAAACCTCTGAGCCTAACCAATGAAATAGGGAGAGATAGACTAGCTTCTTCCTATGCGACATTGTTTTAAAAGTGATTTAACACAATACTAATGTAGTTTCTTTAGGATAGTTCTAATAATTACATTAAGCGCCATTCCAGATTCCCTCACCACACGATCTGAGAAGACCGCTATAGCTCTACTCTTTTAGTAGTGAAGACAATGGTAATATTAGTCAGATAACTTCACACAACCTGCACGACTCTCCACATACTACGAACTGAAGCATGTAACATTTCAATTAAGATTCGAACTCAGGAGCTAACAGTTTCCTTACTTCATTCTTTTTGCATGCGTTGAAGACCAACAAACATGTTATTTTGAATTAAAACCAGTGATTTCATGCCGTTAATTTTGGGAAACACTAGAAATTCACTTGACTTTAGTTGGATTTTATTTGCTCACAGATAATAGCAACGCAACAAGCCATCTTCCCGTTAAATATATATATTCTCACCAACTTATCTCGATGTTTCTTTATGATTATTCTAAAAAAAATACTTTTATACTGTGCTAAAACTAGTACCGCTTTTTGCTTGTAAATTATTGCTGATAAAATTACAGTAGTTCGGCCGCAAATCCATCTCTTATTTGGTTAAGCGAAGAGATTTCACTTTGCAAGATAATAAAAAAACTGCAGTCCAATGGAACTTTTAGCAAGTGCCACGAATTAGAAATATTCAAACAGTACTAAGCACGTCTGGCTTCTTTGCTGATTTCTCAGACGGCAGAGTCCTGCATTAAAGAATTTGAAAAATGGTTTGAAAAAAAAATTGAAAGAAACGACGGAAGAATCTCTCCGTATCGTATAGCCCAGAATTATGATTTTAGTTTCGTGAGTGTTTTTAAAGAAGGAAGATAAACTAAGTATCAATGCAGAAATCGCAATAATTCCCTAGTATCACAGATATTTCTCGCAATTCCCCAGTATCCCAGACATTTCTCCGGCTTGAATCACGATTTCCTCAAAAGGCAAGAGTTAGTGATTCGTTGGATGCTACGCTTCCGCATTCTCAGAAGTTCATCTTTTTTTGATATTTCAAAAGTACGAAAACTAAAATAATGTTGCTTCACAAAATAAAAATTGATAGTCAATTCTTTATTTCTTTCAAAATACAATTACTCGACATCTCATATAAATCTGCACTTAGCAGAAAAATAATGCAAGACAGATAAAAATATATACACGAGAGACAAGAAAATTCAAACAAAGCCATTAACTTTTTTTACATGTGAAATAAGAACTCCCTATATACCAGTGCTCGCAAAACTATGTTACAAAAGTTAAACAGAAAGTACGACACATGCGTAATTACAATTGCAAACTAAACTGTCTTTCTTCCAAATCACGAACTAATTTTAGCTGGTACTGAGCAAGCGGGACAATTTCGACTGGTACAACAGTGATGCGGGTACATCGAATTGGTCGAACAGTTGTGTCTAGTAGCACATAGCAATAATCATTACAGTGAATATTCTCAAGGGGAACATCTTCAGCGATCCTACTCAACAGAAGTCGACCTGTCCCATCTTTTACCTCTAAAGGCTCAACTGAAACAATCTGTGCGAATACACAAGTCAATCCATCCAAACGACAAAGAGCCGAAGAACAGTCATCACGATATATCTTCATGTTGATTTCCGTCCAGAAATGCCGATATTTGTACTCCTACTAAAAGAAAAAACACATATTTTCTAACAACTTCTATTTTAAACCAAAAAATACCTAACTTCCACTGGCACAAGAAAAGTTAGTTCACAAACTGCAAACTTACTTAGAATGGTTACTATATGATCCTCTCCACAGTTTTCACAAAAATCGATGTTGGACGACCTTCGAAAACCAGATGATAAAATAACTGCTTACATTGACTTTACCAAAAATTGCTTTTTGGTATCGAAATGTTAAAACCTTTAAAATCATCGGAAACCTACAAACACCACGAAAGATCCAGAAAAAATTATCTTAATTCCTTTGAAGAAATTATTAGAATTTTGACCCATATTAGTAAAATGCCTATTGTTTCGATAAAGAGCCAAGCGAAAACATATATTTACAGTAAAAATACTTAGAACTAACACCATAGACATTTCCGCTGAAGAATGCAATATCTTTTAATCTATTGTTATATTACAATGATTTCATTTATTTCAATAACGTATTGTAAAATGCAAACATAATAAAAAAAAAAAAAAAAAACTGACCCTCACACTAACTATGAATATACATGAAAAAAAAAAATTCCTAAGAAACGAAGGATCAAACCAGGAAACACATTTGGAAAAGTGTGACTTTATAGTGACCGAGCACATATTGTTATTGAAATATTACCGAGCTTTATTCCAGAAAGTAAATGAGATCACTGAATTAAAGAACTGTTTCTGTCATTTCTATTTATATTATAGCGTTCCATTTAAGGATATGGATTGGAATGTGTTGTGTTGCTTAAATGGTACTAAATCATGTGTTTAACTACAAAACAGACTTTCAAAATCCTAGTTTACTATAAATTTTTAGCAAGTTCAATTATATTCGGAATTTTCTTCTGCAAATGTTGAAGTATATCAGGTTCAATAGACCGAATAATCATCTGCTCCACTGTGAGAGCTGTTTGGGTATAAGAATCCGCAAAATTTTTTCTTGGAGATCTCGTTGACCACCATTTCGCCCTCAATTCATCATTAGTAAACAGTGCTTCGTAAAAAACCTGCAATGATAATTAACAACCGAATGATGTATTTGGGATGATTCTGTGGATATTAAATTACTTTACTGACTAACACAATTTCAGTTTTTAGTGTAACTTCTGTACTACATCCTCTGTTCGTTACAGTAGCATTTTTTTCTTACTACATTATATTACAATCTTACACAAAACTTCAGGAATACAAAATATGGATTCTAACAACAACAGTGATTGTAACAACCTAGAAACTTAAAAAAAAAAGAACGAACTATTTGCCCAACTTCAACTACATCAGTTAAGCTTGTGGCAAACAAGTTGCCATTGTTGCCACCAGTCCAAGTTAGAATTGTACACATCACTTTTTCATTGCAATCATTCATTACGCAAGCCATCAAATGATCTACCCATACAATTATTCCTTTGCCTGACAAAAGATTGATAAAATAGAACATCTTTCGAGGTGATATTTGATATCACAAAGCTTTATAAGAGCATAGTGATCAATTAATTCTCTTTTACTAAAATGACCATAAGTGTGTTACAAAGAATAAAAATGCGAAGATGCGAAAAATAAAAGCCGTCATTTATGGAATATAATGCAGTCTGATTATATTTAAATTAATAAACTAGAGGACCAAATACTTTTTGATGCTAAGAAGATATAACAAATTTGGAGCCCCTTTTTTTTGTTTCTATAGGATCTATTTCTATAGAAAGAACTTGACTAGCAAAAAGACTAAGCATATAAATATTCAATCAAAATACCTCGTATTGTATAATCGTTAGAAGAACTTTCATCACTGACATTCGATACGGGAAATACAGCAGCATTTAAAGCGGTGATTTTGCTAGCATATTCAGCAATCCAGCTGCAACCACATCTAGCAGCTTGCGAACGAATGCGAACTACGATGTTATCACCAACAGTCAAATAACTATCCAATTTTGATACCTCGGTTTGTTGAAAAGCTGCACCAGGAATGAAAATCATACCTATTTCATCATTGGTAGCATATGCATATGTTTCAGTCACTAGTGTGATTGTAACAATCTGAAATGATGGCTAATTAGCTGCTACATCAGCAATTTATAAAATTCCTGCTGAATGCTTTAGAATTCGCGACGATAATATCATTGATGCATTCGTGACAAAATGCTCTGGAAAATTGCTACTTATATTTTATTGAATTAAATGAAATACACTCTTACCTGCTGCAAATTACTGATCTCTTGAGACGGCGCCTGATATACATCGTTGTTTGCTGATAATTTTACCTGAATCAAAAACAATCCTTATCCATAATTAATCATGAAGTTACACAGTAATTCTCCTGAGCATAAGAAACATAAATAATAACAAATCTATTTATTGGCATCCAATAATCTCATTAAAGCGTAACTAAAGTCCCATCGAATTTGAAAGAAAAATTTAAAAAATAAAAAACTTAAAAAATACCTTTGTTGCCAGCCATTGGCAGTCATTTTTGGCTTGCTGCGGTATCGCTGTGAAATGAACAATATCACCAGCTTTATAAAACAAAGTTAGGTCGGCACTAGGACAATTTTTTGGTACAGCTGAACATAGTGGAACAAACACACTCCCACATTTATCATTTGTTAAATAAGCAAATTTAACATCTACACGAGTTATTTGTCCCGTTGATGAAATCTCTCCTCTCCTCTCCATCAATTCCTGCATGACGATAACGATAACATATCAAATCATATATAAAATACCATGTATAAAAAATCATAAATATATAAACAATCATATATAAAAATCATATATAAAAGACCTTGCATTTGCATACTAAATGAAATGAAGAGTACACACGAACATATGCAGCTCCTGCTGATATGAATCTATGCATCTATTTTCTATGAATTTGTACGAAGAGCAAAATTATGAATTTTATTCATCAAAATTCAGTTGTAAGCAAGCACCAAATAAAATTAATTAGTAGAAGAATGAATGTAGTGTAATTTATCATTTTCATTAAATCATAAGTAATTATGGCCACAATTTCTCATCAGCACATTTCATCTATTTTTCTACTCATTTTAATTTTTGGAGCGATTTCAACACAATTTCCATATAAATTATCTTTTTATAGAACAGAAAAGCCAATTAGCCCGTATAAATGAAGTTTTACTAGAACAAAAAACGAAGTACATGATACAAATAATAATGTAAATTAGCACAATCTTTTGGCACTGCAAATATATGTTTCCATTATTTAGTAGGCCTTATGCATGTAACCGATTCAACCAGTAAATCCTAACAAGCAAAAAACTGCTGTCTGTCCAACATTTGGACAGATACCGGAACTCTATGACGAAATGTAAACGAAAAAGCTGAATAGGTACTTGAGAAACTAGCAAATATGAACAATAATATAAACCGTTTAAGGATGAGTGATAGATAATATGAGATATCGATATTAAATGACAGTTCTTCTCAAATTTCAATTGCCTTAAAGAAAAAAAGAATCTAATATAAATAATTGAATCCTTAAAATATCAAAATTAAATATCGGAGCAGACAGTAAATGAGGAAGAAGGGCAAAAGAGTTATCGGCACAGCAGTGAACACAGAAAACAACACGAATCAAAAACTTTTTGTACCACATTTCTTTCAAATATTCACTTAAATATAATTTAAAAAAGCTTAGCAGATATGCTGTAATTAAAAAATATAATACTTTTTATATATATGGCGAACGTAACGAGATTCGTTTACTATACTTAACTACCCATAGTTCGTAACTCTTTACAGCACATCATGCACTGCTTTCTTTACACCTTCTACAATATGATGAAATGCTCGCACCGCATCGCTGTCCATCGGACAAGAAGCTCTTATTCGATGCATTGCCATTTCAGAAATCCCGTAATAGTGAACAAATGCAGCAATAACGACACATATATGAAAGAGCTGGTGAGATTGGAACTGAAAACCAGAGCTAAACAGTCTTTTTTTAAATTCAGTCCGAAGGGAAATAAACATATTACCTCAATAATAACTGATTTCTGTTAAAAACTTTGAATATGGTTTATGATGATAAAGCAAAAAACATACCAGGATATCACATTTCCCTGGGAAGAAGCGTTCCGGAGTGCGAGTTGCATACAGCAAAGTGCCAAGCATATATAACGCTGCCATTAATAAGAGCCAGTGAAATGCTGCATCTTCAAACAATGTGCGCACACCATCGGTGATCATGAAATGAACTGTGGGTACCACTCCTGAAATCAGTTGCAAAATGTGATGGGAACCTAGACAGTTCAAATATGAAAAATCAAAAAGTACGAAAAATTTTACAATCAGTTAATCTTTTATTTAGAGTGCTGCAAAGTAAGTCATTCTTGTAATTCGATAGTCGCCAAACTGTAATGAAAACATCAACGAAAAATGGATACTTCTAACTTGTACTTGAAAAAAATATTCAAAACAAATTAAATTACAATAAATTACCACTACATCCCATTGCCAGAAAAACACCAGCTCTAAGAGGTCGATATCGTGATTCGCTAAATTTATCCCACAGTGAAACAATTACAGCACCCAAACCCAAGACACAGACCATTGCAATGTAAGTAATTTTCGGCTCACGCCGACAATAAAAACCATAATATAGCCAAGGAACGAATGAGCCAATAATTAACAATGATATACCCATATAATCTAACCTGTAATTAAATATCGAGTATAGCATAGCACTTTTCACACTAATAACAATTCTGTTGGTATGATATTCAAATCACTGAACTTCAGAAAAAATGTAATATGGAGAACATACTTGCAGAAAATCCGGACCACAGCAACTGAATGGCAGCTAACTGTATGGAAGGTGAATGACATACCAAGGCAAATAATTGCTCCAGCAAAAAAGAAGGAGAACACAACTTTCTCCTGGAAACGAATATCAGTATCTGGCCGTGTCATAAACCAGGCAGCCAGTAATGCAAATGCTAAACAACCTGCAATTTTGTTGCTTTATAACTAACGAAACATAAAAATATGTAAGAAGCACTGCCAAAGTCTTCACCGATTCCATGTCACTGATTTTCTCGTCGCAGCAATTTCTTGAAATTTGAATAACAATTTTTTTAGAAGGAGCAACACAGTGTACTTTTATTTTATTCCCTATCTGAAATGATAAAAAGAGATGCAAAGAGTCGCCTGATGAGTCTTTGCACTCTTTTTATTATTTCAGAAAACCACTCCATTCGATGCACAGATGCAACACTAAAAACTCTCCATCTATAAATTCATCTTTTTTTTTACTTGATTATTTTCATTTCCATTCGAATAGCTGAAAAACGCACCAATTAAATGAGTCCAAATATTCCCAGTTTCAGTGTGAACAGATAATATACTACGAAAACACTGTGCAAAGCTTGGCAAAGGTGGTCGATGTCCATGTCTCAAATATTCATTATCTTGAAGCCATTCTGGCAAATATTCGAATTTTTGTACACGCCAAGTCGCCTCCCAAGACTGCAAGTTCAACTAATAAGTAATAGTTTAAGATTTCAGACCTGTTCGAACTAAAAAAAACGTAATTTAAACTAAATTGAAACTGTTAATACCTCTACAGTTTCAGAATGAACTATTAATCCTGTACATAGCGAAGACACCGTGAGTCACTAAAAAATCTAGCGCAAAAAACCACAAGAAAGCATATAAAAAAATAACACATTGACTATCAATATTAAGAGAAACTGTTTAAGAAAACTAAAAATCACACGGGTCAGATAGTTTAAAATATATTCCTACAACCATTCCCTTATCAATGTCCAGATGCAGAGATTGCATCGTGGACAATAAAAACAAAAAAAAAAATCTGCTTTCAACAAAGTAAAGCGTGAAAAATGATGCTAAACATTTCATTCCGTTATACCTTTTTCACGAAAGGTTCTCCATCGTCATCCTGCCCATACTCAGCTTTCACTTCTACCTGTAATTATAAAAGCCAATTTCTGCGCCATAAAAAATGAGCACAAATTTCAACAATCACTAATAATATGGATGTAAAGATGAAGATAAAGTATAATGCGAGAACTCAGCAACTTTAAAGTAACTTCCTGACCCACTCACTCATTAAATTATGATTTACATCTGTGTTGCTATTTTCAAGAGAATTATTATTACTTCAAAATGTCCATCATCTTCGCCTTTCGCACCATCATCTAAGCGCCATTTGTCGCCACGTTTTCGACGATAATGAACATTTGCACAACAAGAGCGAACTTCATCGAAATTTCCTTCGCCATTATAAGTATAACTGTGAGAAAGAGAACTCGACTTAGACCGTGACGGTAACAGTAACTCTGAGTCACTGCCTGACAAAGCTCCTTAAAGAAATGTAAATCAAACAACTACATCTACTTGAATGGAAACAGTGTAATCAAAACATCTGATAACCTATAGTTACTTTAAGCGTAAGATCCATAGAAAACTCACCATCTCCTTCGTCATCTGTATTGGGTTGAGAAGTAACCGTGCTTCGAGTGACAACAATTTCGATGGGATCGCCATGAGTTCCGGTTTTCAATACCTTGAAATTTTGAAAATCTTAAAACTCGAAAAATAAAGATTCCAAGTTTAAGGTCTAATTCCATAATTATACAGAAATGCGCAGGTCAATAACTTTTATATAGTTGTAAAATACATTTAAAGCTATTAGTCAAATTTCCAAATCACTTTGCACATTTCAGAACAACAGGAAAAAAATAATGCACCGATTCAGGAAACATGCGTAACCAAAAACTATACGTCTGTGCCTACGGCAAGCCGGCAACATAAACATGAAATATTCATAATGAATAAATCGCAACAAGATGGAATTATAAAAGCGGCTGTAAAAATAAATACTTCCACAGTTGTCGACTCCTCCAACAAATACTCTGGATGTCGTTCATGTGGTTTCCCATCAGTCATCATTTCCTGAGCTTCTTGCAGAGCTTCATTAACATCTAGCAAATGATTTCCAGCCGTTATCCTATTATATGACAAATTTGCATCGTTTATTTTGTTATTGTCCATCATGTAAGCTGTTGTGCAGTTACCTCAAAATGTTTAAAAGTTTAATCCTCATATAGCCAAATTAATGAAGAATGTTTCGGCTAATACTGCGTCATTACAATTAATGCATATGTACAATGGCCAAAGGTTCTAGAATTAAAGGATTGTGATTGCATGAAAGGATTTCCACAACTTCAATGAACATATCTGATCAGCAGAGCAAGAAATTCAATGGTTAGGACAACGATTATCAGCGTTATCCTAAACATTACGAAATTCGAACAGCCAACCTTCTTTGCCATCAACATTTGCAATCAAAATCAATCGATGGTAACACACAACTCGAGTAGTAGTTACCAAAAAAAACTATATCACTGTTCCACTGGAAGCGTAAAAATATTCACTTATCATTAAAAAATAATTAGCATTACTGTGTAAAAAGAAGAGATTGGAAATGTGTTACATCGAATTTTGAATTGTTTGGTAGGAAAACAATAAGGAGGAGAAAAAAAAATATGGAAAAAATTTAATAATGATGCCTCTTTGTAAGAGAAAAATCAGAGAGAGGATAAACCTGCACTAGCATTCAATTTGTATTTTAGTGATACCAAAAAGATGACAATGAAGGCAAGAAATAGCCTTGGAGATCATCATTTTGAAATGCACGACAATAAACATTAAATTTCTTGAACCATTTGCATCACAACATAGTTTTAACTTTAGCAAAGTTAATAACAAACCTAAAGAAAATTTAAAAAATTATACTCCAAAGATTTTTTTTTTTTTGCTTTAAGAAATAGTGTTTGATGGAATGAAACAGGTAAAAACACATACATTAATAGCGTCTAGTGTTCTCACTCCAAATAAATTTCAATTGAGAAAGCAATAACAACAACTCACTGTTTCCTAAATTCCCAGCAGTCCCAACTGATACGAGAGAATGACAACACATCACCTATACACCGAACTCATGAATTCTTGGTTACTGCCAAACAGCAGTTGGCTTTGTTCCTGAATCACTGAATTAATGGTCTGTCAGGCTTTAAAGTATGCAACACTGATATGAATCATATCACTCTGCCTGTACCCATCATGAAATTGGTTAAATGAAATACATTTTTGTTTAAATGAAATTCAAAAAAAAAAAGTTGTTTGTGTATGTCATTATGAAGAGAAAAATATGTGAAAAGTTTCACACAAGTAAGAAAGAGATGGAAATTGTAACAGCAACGTTTCAGTAAAGCGCAATTGATATAAGTGTACCGTAAATTACCATGAAATTTTACAGTTGTTTTACGTCATACCGACTGTTGAAATGTTAACAATCAAAATTTGCTGCTTACTGTCGTCTTCTTGATGAATCTTTTTTGTACAAACAAATGTTGATGTCAGTGCATCTATCTGCTCATTTCTATTTTCAATTTGGCAATTGATTTCAGTTTTTTTCTTTTTTTTTTTTTTTTTGGAATTACTTATTTGAAACCAATGAACAATAAAGAAAATTGAATGATGGCCCATTTCTTCACTTGTTTCCATCTTTTAAATTACAATCGAAGCAATGAATTTTCAGAATTCCTTCTTGATCAACTGAGTTGACAATTTTGTAACGATATTTTCTCCTATCTGCTTCTTCCTCTTCTTTTCCATTGTTTTTGCTAATTGGTAGCTTCATTCACTTGTAGATTTTGAAGAGATTTTATTACAATTACACCAATTTATGAACAATTTACAATAATGTTTTTTGCTTTCGACAGCAAATCATCTTCATATAACAATTCTTATCTTCTACAGTGATATGATTTACCTCCATAGACGCTGATCGAAGAGATGGCAGTTTATTGGAGCACTTCTATATTATGCAATGATAAAAGGATATTAAGAATTTTTATAAAATTAATAAAGTAATCAGCAAAAGGTAAGTGAAAAAACTGTCGCAAATATTTCGCAGGAAATCGTAGGTTTTTATTAAATCTGCGGAATATAAATATGATGGAAAAGAAAATATGCAAAATATTTTACACAAAATTATTTTACACTCAAATAAACATCGCCTTTGTATAAAAGGCGAATCATGCAGCTATGAGCAAGATAAAGGAATCAGGTCTGATATAATTTCGATATCATTCCAAAGTTTCAGGAAAATCATTTCTTTTTTCACAGCAGTACATCTTTCAGTTCATTGCTAGAAATGCTAATGGTTTGATAAATTCAAATTGGATGAAAAAAGTAAGGCAGTATTTTTTAATGAATTGGCTTGAAGGTGTTAACGCTACGATTACAGTCACCTTAAAGTTATTTTTGAAACTTTTAACTGTTCTTTCTTTTTCTTGTCCATGAAAAAACATTTGTATTAACATGCTTAAACGATGCTTTTAACTTCTAAATTTATATCACATACCTCAAATGCTATATAGTTCACCTTTTGCATTTCTCATTTTGCTTATTGAATGCATAAAACAATATGAACATTAAAATATATTATTATTTCATTTTTTCAATAAAAACAGCACCATGGAATCTTTGTATTATATTTTTTTTTTAGCAAAAAAAAAAAAAAAAAAATTTGAGCAATAGCGTAATCATTTGGTTTCAAGAGCATGATATAATTGTTAAATGAACCATTATTCAAATCCAAATAAATACTCAAAAAAATTGGAAATGAAAATATCAGAGAGAACTGATGAAAAATTTATTATCAAACGGAAACAAATTTGTCTTTTCATTCCAATTTTGAATTTTTAATTTAATAAATGTAATTACAACAAAAGTATGAACCAAGTAAATATAAAATGAGCTTAAAAATTCGAAGTACAGCCCGCACATCACGTACGATATATGTACATTACAAAATTGCATTCCTATATTATCATCGTATCATCTATCGCAGCATTTTTGTAATTTTTAAAGACATTTTAATCATGTTTTTATTTTAGCACTGAATATGGAGCATATGCAAAAATTATTAGCTAAGAAAAAGAGTTTCTCAGTGGTTAACCATAACAATCATCGCCTCAATGAAGCTTCCTACCTCTAACAATAACTGCTCAATGAAGTCTCCTACCCTCATTTTGTATTTTAAAAAATAAAGGGATTGCAAAAATTTTTTGTTCTGAACAATTACAAGTTCTATGAACCAAAAGAAATGTTTTACGTTAAAAAATATATATTATTTCAGTAAAGTGTATTTTACGTATTTAAATACCGATTAAAATTTGCATCCAGCAGTATTCCATAGGCATTTCTCTGCTATCTGCTAAATAACATATTTTACCTATAATATGAATAGCAGCATGAATCGCCGCTACTCGTCAATTCGTTGTAAAATTCCATTTACAGTTAAGACATGTTTCACTTCATCTATGATATGAAAATTTAAAATAGTCATTATCAGGGGTATTTTCGTAACACTGAAGACCGATGTTGTAGTAGAGGATATGTTGAAAGTTTTCCAGCTTTTTCATTATTAATGAATTGTGAAAACACTTTTGCTGCTACCAAAGAACCATGGGAAAACATCCAGTACCACATATAGCCACATAGTCCCAAATGTTACTTGCTGATCATTTGCGTTAACTTTGTTATAGTTTTGAGCATTAATTTTGAATTTAATTTTCTCACAATTTCAGTATTTCAAAAGTGGTGCGCCATATGAAGTGGATTCACTTTAATGCAACGGCGATATTTCATTTGATAGCTCTACGATACAATGTTTTCATGATGCTTCTTCAGTTATGCAGAAGAATACCTGAAAGAAAGGTCCCTTATAAGCAGTGCGTAGGACATGGGATATTTTGGAACTGCTAGTCCACTAAATGGTCCATTCCGCAGTTTGGAATTGCTAGTCTATTAGATGGTCTATTCCCCTGGAGGTCAAATCAAACAATTACGTTGAACTGCTGCTGCTATCTCATGATATATTTTATCGTACATGAAAGTCCTAGCTATCTTTCCACACCATACACATTACGGCGCCTATCAAAAAGTACGAGTTACGTGCATACGTTCGAGAATATTGTCCCTGTCACTTGGAGTATTACCTGTTGAGTATTACTTTGTTGATCATTATTAATGTAATTCATATATAAAAGTTACGAAAAAGCAGAAGGGTAATCATCATTGATTCACAGTCTCAAAAACAGGATGAAAATAAATTTCGGCACTGCATGTGTGCAAACATTTTAGTAGAGTTGGTGCGGATGATGAAAAGAGAAGTAGACGTACCGCCTCAGGCCTTCTATGTGTATGTCTGAGTCTGTCTTATGTATGTGTATGTATGCTTATGTGTATGTATGTGTATATGTTGTGTACATGCGTATGTTTGTGTATTTGTGTATTTATGTATGTGTGTGTGTGTATGTGTGTGTGTGTATGTGTGTGTGTGTATGTGTGTGTGCCTCTGTATGTGTCTGTGCCTGTGTGTATATGCGTGTATTTGTGTATTTATGTATGTGTGTGTATGTGTGTGTATGTATGTGTATGTGTGTGTATGTGTGTGTGTGTGTCTGTGCCTGTGTATGTATGTATACATGTATTTGTGTATTTATGTATGTGTGTGTTTGTGTGTATGTGTGTATGTGTGTATGTGTGTATGTGTGTATGTGTGTATGTGTG
>JARVGP010000387.1:0-48185 GCA_029876185.1 Mansonella ozzardi | reverse complement strand
TTTTTTTTTTTTTTTTTTTTTTTTTTTTTTTTTTTTTTTTTTTTTTTAGATTTTTTTAGATTCCTTAATATAAACCACGTTTTAAAGAATAGGACATTGAACAATTTTCCATTATCAACTTGTTTTTGATATTTAAAGCTCTTTTTTTTTCAAGTTCTCAGATGCTCTGCATAATTCCAGATGAATGAAGCGGAAGCTACAGCTTTTACTTGTGTGCTACAACCAATTGGTGATCCTTCACTCCGTATCGAGTGGCTTCACAATGGCTATTCTATACCCTACTCAAATAGGATACATATGTCGAACGATTTTGGTGTTGCCACATTGCTGATTAAGCATCTAATAACTGAGGATAGCGGAGAATACAAGTATGGATTTTTTATTTATTTCTAGAACAGTCAACTTACATAAAGTTTGCCATAATTTTGATGCTTTATTCCAATTTCACGCGCTATTGAATGCGGTTCTTTTCTGATGTTTTTTCATCAATATAAATTAACCTGTAATGTCATTTACTTTTCACTTGATTTACTTACGTTTTCACTCACATTTGATTTGCACTTTGAAAAAGCGATCCGAATACTGAATTCCTATCGATCTCAATATCTTTACCTTATTGGGTCATGTCCATAGGTGTGTGGCTTATAATTCTAAAGGAAAAGCGGAAAGTGTTGGTCATATTGAGGTTACATCCATGATCCAGATCGATGCACCGCAAATAATTCAACCTCTTGTTGAACACATCGATGGAGTTGAGGTATTTTTTGTTAAACGGACTTCTTTAGTAGATGATTTTTGTTATAAAATGATTAGAAATAATCCAATAAAGAATGGAAAATCAAGCTATCGGAGAAAAAATCTGGTTCTTTGCAGCAAGGCGATTCTATCCACATGGCATGTCGTGTGTCACCAATCAATGATTCGAAATTGACAGTTAACTGGTTGAAAGATGATAAACCACTCACAGAAGCTTCACGTTTCAAGTCAGCATGCGAATTTGGTTATGTGACTTTGGATATTCTATATGCGCTCCCGGAAGATAGTGGTGTTTATAAATGTGTTGTTAGGAACGATAAAGGCGAAATATCCACCGGAACTCATGTCACAGTATGATTTTTCAAAAATGGATTTTATTGCAGTTAAAAAATTTTTCGCTTCGATTTTCAATATCGCATGAATTCAGTTATCTCAGATGGATAAAATTCGATTAATTTTTGGTTTGAGTTCAGGTTCTTTCAAAACCAAGCGTAGAATTTGCGCCGCAAGCGCCTGGGGCCAGTATGAAGAATCTTGAAAATCGCTTACGTCAACATACCCATGCTTCTTTGGCACTTAGCGAGGAGGATGCTTACAATAAGGCCGCAAAGCAGCCGCCTAAATTTAAGACCAATCTGGCGAACATTGGTGTTGAGGAGAGTGATTATTGCCGCTTCGAAATACAAGTTGCACCGGTTAATGACCCTTATATGAAAGTTGAATGGTTCAAAGATGGAAAACCGGTTTTAATTGGTAATTTTGCTCTTTTGTTAAACAAAATCACGAAATTTCGGCTTCAGATTGACACAATCTTCTCGAACCAAATGTCCAACAGATAATATTTAAAATTTTGAAAGTCCGCAAGATCGGAATAGATCGTCAAGATTTGGTGTTTTTCATTGATTGTAATGGAATTTCTATTATTTAATGTATTGTCTATTGTTTAAAGTAGCAGTTCCTAACTTTTCCTTGACCGGAGACTATTTTATTTTTTTTATTTGTAGTAGTACCTATAAAGGTTCAAAAATAAGTTTTGTAATTTGAAAGACAACATTCAAAACTTTTAACATATTAGTGATGCATATAATAATATCATAATATAAAAAAGTAGGAACATTTTTAATATGAAATTTAATTTGGTTTTCATCAATATGATATTCGAACTTGCTTATCTTGACACAAGTTGCGTAATTTACTTATATCATTATTTGCTTCCAGTCGATTCTGACTTTGTTTTAATGTAATTAAAAATGGAATAGCATGATGAAATCCTGAAAATAAAATTAACATGAAGAGGATTATTTAAACTAACAATGAAGGACGTTAAAAAGGAATTTTAATACAAAATTACAATTCGAATTAACCTCTGTTGCTGATAAATGAATCAAAGTCTTTCTTAGAAAAAAAAAAGCAAAACAGTCTCGCCTCTAATTTTCTGTTTCCTCATGGTCCATATTTTAATTCGCATTGATCAGGTGGAAACCACTAGTTAAAGTTTCAAACTTAGTTATCTCTTATTTATTTTTTTCCCTATTTTAAGGACTATTGTAGGACATCGATTTCGTTCAATGCTAGATTTTGGTTTCGCATGCTTGGATGTACTCTATGCATTACCCGACGATACTGGTGAATATACTTGTGTTGCTACTAATCCCTATGGAACAGCAAAAGAGTCTGCGAAATTGGCTTGCTCAGGTTCTAAAAATATTATCACCGAAAGTCAACTTCCGCAGGGTGTTCTGGTTTCTGATGTCAAGAAACTTGGTGATCAGCCCTATTGGTTTGTTTCTTGTTTTTTGCTTTTTCAGACATTTGAATTCACTTACATGTTCTTATCTTTTTTAGTTAAAACTTTAAAAAAACCAAATTACAGATTTTAAGCATAGTAATACTGCAAACAGTGCTTTTGATAAATGATAAGTTTTAAGATACTATCCTACATTGTTATTATTATTACTTTGTAGCTGGGGCGAATTTTCTGTATGATTCATTATAAGTTTGTTTACTGCGGATTTAACTTTATGCGGTTTTATTTTTCACATGATTAAGGTCTGAACAAATGAGCGACCAACGGCGTGAGAAACAGCCACCGACATTTACAATCAAACCCATGAATATACAGGCGGTAGAAAATGAACCAGTCAAATTTGTATGCGCAGTAGTCGGTAATCCGAAACCGAAAGTTATTTGGTATATAAACGGAGATCAAGCCATTCATGTAAGTGATGTATTTTTTTTTTTTTGTAAGCCATACATTTTTTTTCTTACGTCTCGTATGAAGATTCCATTAAGTTATTACCAACGAGCTAAATCATCTTGTTTTTTTGCGTGATTGAAATATTCTTTACATTTAATTCCGAATTAATTTGAACTTTGCACAACTTTTTTCTGATTTTATCTTCAAAACAGATTCTTTTTTTATTGCCATTTGAGCGTATTCTTATTTTCCCAACTTTATTGAAATTGCTTCGGATATAAAAGCTTATGGAAATTCTTAAGAAAACTATTTTTAGGGGAACAGATATAAGCTACATTATGATGGAATCCACTACTTGACAATTTCTAAGACGAGAATATCAGATGCTGGTGAAGTAAGTCCTACAATTTTATTTTCCGTGTTTTTTTTTTAATAACAATCATATTTACGGAAAGGACATTTTGGCGAACATTTTTAGATCGTTGCAATTGCAAAAAATTCTGAGGGTGAAGTACTTGCTTCCGCAATGCTAGATGTTTATCAGACCAAGGACTTTCGACATGTGAAGCTAAAGCCGACGTCTTTCATGACCATAGATGAACTACACGAAAGGGAAGCTAGATGGCAGAAGGTACAGTGAAATTGGATCTAATTAATCGCTTTTTTAAATGTAGTTCTTCCTTAAATATTAGGCTGTTTGATTGCATATGAAAAAGAAAAAAGGACTTGGCCAGTTTTTCTTTCACGTTTTGCGAAATTTTCAGGAAGTTCTAGGC
This sequence comes from Mansonella ozzardi, assembly GCA_029876185.1. Taxonomy (NCBI): domain Eukaryota; kingdom Metazoa; phylum Nematoda; class Chromadorea; order Rhabditida; family Onchocercidae; genus Mansonella; species Mansonella ozzardi. Next base: position 44,456 of record JARVGP010000387.1, on the reverse strand, counting down.
TCTCTTGGTGAAGCATTTGAGAAAGCACCAAAGGCTGACCAGCAAAAATTGATGAGGATTGAACGATCTAAGACACCTACTGAGCCGCTTGAAAGTGAAGAACTTATCGAAAAGTTTACCAGACCTAAAAACGAGCAATTCTATAATCAGCTTACTTATGTAAATTTTCAATATATTTCAATATTAAAATTCTTGCTATGACAACTTAATTTTGACAATTGTTCGTTGTAATCTACATTGGAATATGAAATAATTCAAGGTAATGCCGATACATAGAGAAATAGATATTCCAGGATTAAGAATTCATTGAGTATGTTCATCACTAAGATAGGTTGAATGATTAGCAGCAAATATTTGAGATAAACTGGAACAAGGTTGGAAGGTTTTCATCGTGTATATTTTTTTTGAAATATAGTATGCAGTTGTTTTTCCTCAAGTTGCACTACGATTATTGAAGCACTGATTAACCGTACGGCATATGATCACTTCTTGCAAATATAAACTTTTTCCATTAATGTTTGATTAGAAATATAAAATTTTTGCAGATTGAGACAACTCGTCCAACTTTTGAAGGCATGAAATTGGAAGAAATAACTTTAAAGCCTGGACACATCCAGAAATATGAACCAACAAGAGAAAAATTGGAACGAGTAGAACTTAGGGCTGCTCCTAAAGTGGAAAAAGAAGCAGCACTTGCGGGTTATACTGCAACAAAGCCACAATGGGCAACCGAAAAAAAGCTTGGAAACGTTGAGTCACGGTTTGATTTTGATTAGTAATTCAAGCTGACAAAAAATTTTGAATCTGATTAATGTTGATTTAAATTTTGTAGTCGTAGAGTTCCAAAAAAGTGCAACCAAAATCTAATCAAAAAAATTAATTGTAGCCAAAAAATTAATTGATTAAAAAGATTCAGTCTAGAAATTGTATTTCTGCTTATTGTGTTTTTAGAAATAATTAAATGGTATCATCATTAAAGATAGTCATTATATCACAATGCTAATGATGTTTGAGATAACAACTCAGTTTACGGCCTTATTTATGAGGGCAGAAAGAGATGAATAAGGCAATTGCTCTAAAAATGCGAAAAGTTTCAAATTTTGGAATTTTTTTTCGAGAAATGAGTAGACCGATCGAGGGCATATTCACAAATGAATCTTGTCGAATTTACAACTTGACTAAAATGTTTAAGATTCCGACGGCTACCTGAACAAGAGAAGGAGGTAATAGTGCCGGCACGTGACCAAGTGAAATTTAAGTTGGCGAAACCAAAGCCGGCGACTGAAATGCCATCCCCCCAGCACGTAGAAATTCAAAAAGAGAAAGTGAAATTGACATCTGTAAAACAAAGACCAGAGATACCCAAGCAGGTATAAGTTATATCCTGAAGTTTATTTATTTGAATTAAATTTATAGTAAACCAGTTCAATTGCAGTTCATGATATCTGTACTTTCTAGACGGAAACGCCGGCAAAAGATCAGGTAAAGATAAAGCAGAAATTCCAGCCGAAGGTAATGAAACCGTCGGAAGCACCGGTTATTGAGAGTGGTCCTCTAAAAGAAACACCTACCGTTATCAAAGGGTAGGCTGTTTGTTCGATTTTATGGTAGATATTTCCGACTGTACACTTTAGCTTTATAGATGCACTGAATTTTTCATAAGTAATAGAATTCTGTAATTATTTGTTTCAGGATTTGATGGATATGTAAAATATTTCTTGCTTATTTTGTAATTTTCATCTTAAAAACATTTGATGCTAGATATAATGAATTAAAATTACGGTTAATAAAATTCATGTGCTTTTGTAATGGTAGATTTCTGAACTTTGAAATAGTTGTCTGACGTTTTTTATGTCTAAATTACACTAACTAGAAAGGAATGCTTGTCCAACCAATTATCACTATTTGACTAAATTAACTTCCAGAATTTTAGGGAGAAATATTCATTTTAATTTTTTAATTTTGCAGAAAAATTACCGAGTCGACAGTACCTTCGAAAGTAAGTTGGCATACTACTTTTTGCATGATTTTATTGCTCTCTTGAGTGTTGTGTGGTTTTCTTTCATATTTATATCTTTGTACTAAATTACACTGATATGTACTAAATTACACTGACATTTTCTAAAGCAACTTTTTTTTTTCAGATTTGCGTGGTTTCTAGTATAAACATTTAAACATCGAAATATCTTCTCTAATGCATTAAAAATATTTCAAATTTCATATAGGAATGAGCTTTTTCTTTCTCCTAGAATTTAAGATGAGCAAGATAATGCAAATCTCAAGAGACTTTATAAAAAAACTGTAAAATCAGTAAAGTTTTATTCACTGCGTCTTATCTTCTAAAGGCTAGAAAAAATTTCTCATATATTATTTCTGAAATCTTTTTGAGTTGTATGCTCAAATCATTTGTGACTCTTTATCGGAATCAGTATTTAGAAAATAATCGTTATTTTTTTCATTAATAACTAAAAATTACTTTAGCGTACTGCATTGTAGCAAGTTTGTCGTGAATATTGTGAGCATGGAATTGAAGTGAACTTAGCAAAACATGAGGATCTATTGTGCGAAGAATATGCGGAACATACAGAATACAGTTATGGCAATCGAATGCGAGAACGGGTTTTGGGTTTCCGTATCCTTCGACGTGTAGCTGTCAGCATTTTTTGTTTGAATTTTTTTTTGAATTAAATGTTTTGGTTGTAAAGAACGCTTTGTTCAGTAATCTTTAGTATGAGCTAATTATTATCGTTTAATGAAATTTAACTCTTCATCTAACCATTTGAGCTTTCAAAATTGATTTTGGTCGTGTCATTGCGTGGATAATATAGTAGCATGCTAGATGAAATATTTCTAAAAGTTTTAAGCAACTACGATTTTTCGACTATTTTTTAGTAAAGCCTCATCTGCTAATAACATAATCATACTTTGGATTGAAAAAAGCAGATCAAACTTCAGTTTTAATAATTTCGTGATTCCGAAACTAACTTGTACAACAACGTTAACAATAATACAATCAAGAAATGAAACAAAATAGGGAAACAGAATAATCAATAACCTTTCAAAAAAATGATCAGCGGAATAATCTGATGGCTAATATTAAAAGGTTATTTAAAAGGTTTACGTTTACATCTGCGCGATATAATCGTTTAATACTGCATGGATTCGTCTTTCAGATTTTTAAATCCGGTGGCATGATATATTTTTGCAAACATAATCATATTCAAAAATTTATATTGAACATTTTTAATTTTATTGTGTAGTATATCAGCTAAACATCCTTCTATGCGTTCTATCAGTTTCCAGTTTTTGAGTTTTCACTAGAAACATCGAATTGTCTGATATCAGTATTGGATTTTCCTCATTCTTCAGCCGCAACCAACTAAAATGGGGCAAACTCAAAAGAGAGCTCCACAAATTTCTCAGCAACTAAAACCAGTACAAGCTGAAATCGGACGTCACGCACAGTTCAATGTACTGTTCAGCGGTGATGAGCCCATTAACGTGAATTGGTACCAAAACGGTAAAGAAATCAAACCAAGCTTCGAATTTCAGGTATTTTAAAATTTTTGATCACTTCAGATAGCTGAAGTGGAACCTTTTAAAAACTAAAGTAGAATGAATGAAATGCTTGAATTATTTAAGAAATTTTGCAAATTTTTGTTTTGAAAATATTTTAGATTTTGCGAAATTTTTTTTGAAAAAAAAAAAAAAATACTAGTTAAATTCATTGCTGTGGTTACTGGAATAACAATCAAACTTGGTGAACCATTGGTCAAGAGTGAATTGTTCTAACCGTTTAATTATCCATGTCACATTATTAAAGCATCATCTTAGATCGATACCACTTCAAAAAGCTCAACTTTGACCGTCGGGAAACTAAAGCTGGACCATAATGGTCAGTATATGTGCCGCTTAACGAATGTTGCTGGTGCTCAAGAATCGATAGCTAATTTAGTGGTTGTTTCACCAGCGGAACATGGAACGGCACCTGATTTCACAGAGCGAATAAATGATGTTCGCGTTCGGCAAACTGCATTGTCACAGTTCAAATGCATCGTTATCGGCAATCCTGAACCGATTGCTAATTGGTTTAAAGTAACTTTTATTCAAAATTTTTCAGTGAATAGTAGGTAGTATCATTTTGGAAACAGTAGTGGTATTTAAAACTGTATGCAATGATCAGATCCGAAAATGAAAGTAATTTAACATCTATAAATGCTTTTTAATTATCTGATTTTTTTCGAATTCGTTAGAAACAAATTTAACATACAGTTTGAAAATTTTCGAAACTATAGGATGGCATGCCGCTACCAAATGATGCACGATATCAGATTATCAGCGAAGGTAACGAGCGTATGTTAATAATCTCTGATACATTACCGCAAGATGCTGGTGTATATGAATGTGTTTTGAAGAATAGCATTGGTGAAGCTAGGTGAGCCTTCAGACATTCTCTATCGCTTAGCTCAATCAAGATTAATGAAATTGAAATCAAGAATTCTTATTTAAATCCTTGATTTCAATCTTAATTTTATATTCTAGTGCAAGCTTTTTCGAAGCTTTTTGTATTCATTTGTAACATTGAATCACTTTCCCCAACTTTTTTTTGTCTTTGTAATTGCTTTTTCTCCCCTTAAACTGAACTAGATTAAGAGATGATGTGTGTGCAAAATATTTCTTGTTACAGAGAAAGAGTTCTTAAGTGTTCTGGACTCCAGAAAATTTGATAAGGGATTGTCGAATGTCTTTTTAAATAATCAACTCTACTTGTTGATATCAATTTTTGAATTTTCATATTAGAATCTAGAGACTTGTTCCAGATGTAAGGCACGTCTTAATATTGTACTAGCAAAAACTGGTAAAGGTGCGGAAATTGGACCTCGGCTGGAGGCACCTCGATTCCAGTCTCAAATACAGCCTGTTGTAGTCAATGAAGGCGCACCCGCTGAATTCAGAGCAAACTATACTGGTTCTCCTGGTACCACTTCTATTTTTTTCAACTTTTGCAGAATTAGTTTTAAGGAACAACAAATCAATGTACTCATCCATTACTTATCGGCCTTTGATAATTATTTATTACTGCTGTTAAAGAACCAATGATTCGATGGTATCGCAATAATGAGCCAATCAAGAAGACGAAAAATTTCGAAATAAGCCAAGGTAATGGTGAAGCGGTATTGCGCATCACAAAATGTTACCAAGATAATGTTGCGGAGTATAAGTGTGAAGCAACGAATCCGGCTGGTAAAGCAACGAGTGTCGCTAACTTGCTTTTACAACGTGAGTATTTTTTTTACTCATTTTGTTATCAAGTTTAGAAAATTTGCTGTTTAGATTATTAAGAGATTTGCAGCGAAAAGCGGTAGTGTGGCGCGAACGATGACTGCAGCATCTTCTTCTGCAGCCGGACAAGTGCCCATTTCTGACAGTAATCAAATGAGGAAAAAAGCTCCATCTTCTGGTGTACCGCAGTTTATTTCAAAACTTTCGGATATAACAGCTCGACCAGGTAGAAATAAATTGATTATCGTTGATGAAGACTGTTTTACTCTACGTAAAGCTAGCGAAATAATTTTTTTCAATTTAATTTTCATATTTTTAGAATTTTCATTTTATTTTTCGTTGCTTAAACTATGTTTCTTTTTTTTCACCAGGACATACAGCAAAGTTTATTGCCGAAATATCAGGTAACCCACAACCGACTGCTGTCTGGCAGTTTAATGGCAAACCACTTTCTAATGGACCTAACAAAAAAGTTAGTTTTTTTTGCACAAATTTGACTAGTGTTTATGAACCTTTCTGCTTGAATTTTTCTCAACTTCGCAAACTTATCAAAAAGCTTGAATTTTTTGATTGAATAGTTCAAAGATGATGATTTAGTTCTTCAATATTTATTAGTTACAATCATTGGAAATCACAAATAAGAAAGATTTTTCAGAAGAGCAGAAGACAATTAAAATTTTTCATTTAACTCGATTCTCATAGGAGACTTCACCCTTTTTCACTTTTTACCTCCTTTTCACCTTTTCACTGCAGTGAACTATTCAAAAATAAAATGAAACGTAAAAAATAACATGCTTCCTAAACGATGATATGAATATTGGATTATAATATAACGTAAGAGACGAGACTTATAGTAATCAACTGTTGATATTGATAGACTGAGTATTAACATTTTCAGATATCGCTAGTTGGTAATAAAGCAATTCTGGAATTGCAACGGATTTCCGAAGCAGAAGCTGGAGATTATTTCATAATAATTCGTAATTCCCTTGGCGTTGCCCAATGCCAAGCGAAACTTAAGATTCAGTTCCGATAGATTATTTCAGCGATGTTCTCATTTTATTCTTTTACAGTCAACTGTATAATTATTCAAAGATGTTTCATTTTCCATGGTACTATTATGAATTATTTGAGTTCTCAAATATCTAAGCATTGATTTTTGATTGATAATTGTTTTAATTCCTGGATGCTCACAATGTTTTTCTTTATTTTGATTTTTAGTATTTCTCTAAATCATGTTGTTTACTTACGTTTGCTTTTGTAAATCTAAATTTCCATATAAAATATTGCTGTGAGAAATTTTTCCTTTATTGCTAAATTATGTTGTATATATTAAGACCATACCAATGCAATTATAAATCTGTTTCTATTGCCTTCATCATTTATTTCATATAAGCCTATTTCTATGTTACAGTTAAAAGTTATTTTGCCACATTATCTTCCTGACTTTTTCAATAATTGTTTCCATAAGCAGTTCATAGGAATAAGGCTTATACCAATATGCCTTTTTATTTTCTGTTTAAAAATTCAATTTATAACAGTATTTCTGTCATGCCATTTTTTATCTAATCTGAATAAAGTTCTTGTAAAATTAGGCCTTACCGCAAATTGATGAAACATTTTCCAATAACAGTTCATCTCAAACATGTGCAAGTGACCTTTAATGATTCAATTTAACAAATATTGTTTTAGAATAATTTATTTACTTATTTGTTGAGTTCGTTTTTATGAGATGAGCAAACAAATATATTGCTGTTTCAATGAATGATAGTTGAGACGAGATAAGTATTCTTGTACTTGCTGTTCTGTTGTCCGATTGAGAGAATCAGTTCGGCAAAAATTTGGGATAGTATCAAGGAAAGATTTCGAACTTCATATCAGATATTATTTTTCAGGAGCGCAATATTTTCAATTTCTTCATGCAGTTTATAATTTTTTGAATTTAATTTTTCCTTCAGGCTCCCATTGCTTTTACTGGGATTTAATTATTTTTAGAATGTAGTTTATACCAAAAGCGAAAGAAAACGATCAGATAATTCGTTATGCGGTTCTGTTTAATAGCAGACTATAATTTAAGCTTAATCATTATTTTGAAAAGCCATTGTGTAGTTGAATTTTTTGAATTCTAGAAGGAGTTCAAGTTAAAGTTTTAAATCTAAAGAATGATGAATTGAGCTGATCTATGAATTGATGATTCGGGCTAATCTGTAGATTGATCAAATGGTTGAAATCTTTCCGTATTTTTCTCTAATTTTAATAGTAAAATTAGGTAATGAACATGTCTGCAGAATTTGCTAGAAAGCCTTCTTAACATTATAGACATAAATAATCTGGTTGCTCGATATGATAGCTTATTTAGGAAAATTCAAAAAACTGAATTCTTAGTAAAACTGCTTACTCATTTTAACAGAATTTGCAATATCTTTTTTTCCATGTTTCCATCTTTTGTAATGAAGCTCGGATAGATTTCAGTTCTGAAGAAAATCACAAGTAAAGCAATCGTTTTTTCGTCCGGCGATTAAGTAAGAGAGTCTCAAAAAAAAGGCATTTCAGAAAAGAATGAAGAATTTCCAAGTTTTTTGAACAGGTGCTTGCTGAATCATTTGATGAAAAAGAGATATCGAGCAATTCTGAAAAGAGACAGTACTTAAAATTAGATTTGGTAATTTATTTAAAATTTGACTTGGTAATCCCGAATGAGTTAAAATCCGAATTTGATATTATCTGAACTTTTCATTTTTATTCTTAAGAATTTGATTTCCAATTTTTTATTCGCAGGAATTTTTTTCCAGACTTCACTGAAGCTTTAGAAACCTTAACTGATATAATTTTTTTCGTCAAAAATCACAATATTTCAAAAATTTTTGGATTATTTCCTTTTAAGACAAAAAGGATGCTGATTGAAATTAGATATTAATTAATTGATTGATTTTCACGATTTTAACATATTTCTCATTCATAATTTTCTAGTTACAAATACTTTTTTGTCGCAATTTTAAAAATTGAAGAAGATATGAATTTTTTTGAAATTTAATAAGTTTCAACAAAATGATAGCTGATTATCGATAAAAATTAAGAAAGAATTTTCAAATGACTGAAAATTTGAAAAATAAATCTCAAAAATATCAAGTCATCAAAAATTAACGGCATCAAATGGGAAATGGGCTTGCCCACAGATTTTGAATACAATCATCAATTCTAAAAATCTTTCATCAGCTTATCGAGCTATATGTTTCAATTTTCCATCACTTTTGAAAATACACATTGATTGTTATATTCTAAACGATGTAGTTTTTTTTTGAAATTTCCACTTTATCATATCATTGATCGATGACATCTGCAACCCCTAATATAATTAGACTTTATGAAAAGATAATTAATTAATAACACACATTACAGATATTATATTTGGCTGGAAATTCAATTACTTTTAAATATCTGATGCAAGTATTAGAAACATTACTGCCATATTAAGTAGTAAATATTCTTCTTCTTCACCTAAATTTGCATACCACATTTATGTAAAACTACACTGAACAATATTTTTACCTTAAAAAATATTCTGAATCTTTACATTCATCGAATCTACACAAAATTATTTTAAACAACATTGTTGTCCTTTATACACGTTCGATATGTAAAACTAAATTTTGTTTTTTTATGTATATATGTGTATTCATGTTTGTTTGTATATATGTATGTGTGTATCTGTCTGCGTATGTGTGCGTGTATGTGTATATGTATGTGTGTGTATGTGTATGTATATGTGTATGTGTGCGTGTATGTGTATGTGTGTGTGTATGTTTATGTGTGCGTGTATGTGTATGTGTATGTGTACGTGTGCGTGTATGTGTATGTATATGTGTACGTGTATGTGTGCGTGTATGGTATGTGTATGTGTGTGTATGTGTATGTATATGTGTATGTATGCGTGTATGTGTATGTGTATGTGTATGTCGTATAGTGTATGTATGTATGTGTCTGATGATAGAGTATGTTGTGGTAACGCGAATATACAAGACTATATTATTCATTGTCGTTTTGAAAAGGATGAAAGTTTTGTGGTAACTGAAGTTATCTTAGTATTGATATAAAATGAAGGAAACAAATGCGAAGATTTTTTTTTTGTTGTTGAAGAGTTAACGCTTTTCAATTGAGAATGTTCGTAACAAAGCAACAACATTAGACACCCAAAGGCAATTAGCCTATACCCTGAAGCTATTGCAGCTTAGATACTGAAGACAAGCTGTATGATACGATGATGATTGCTTCTTCTCTCATCTCACAATACTACTTTACTTTCTCAGTTGCTAGACATTACAAAATCGCGAAATATTTTGCAAATTTCATGGAATTGAGAGATAGAAAAGTATGCGAAATATTGAGAAACTTGTAGGAAGCGGATAAGATAACGAAAGAACTGGTAGATGTATCTGTTGAAGATTTGAGAAGAGTAGCAGATCCATTGAAGAAGACATCAATACAGGAAGTATTTTGAAGCTGGAATCAGCTTCAAACTATCAGTGTACATTCATCTCTCCATCCTGACTTGACCTACTTCTGAAGGAAGTGCACAGTGCCCCTCTTAAAAAAATTCCAAACTTATTCCGAAAAACTCCTTCAATAGCTATTTGGTATAGCAAAAAAAAAAAATTAAATCTGTAAATACTGACAATTGTCAGGATTTTGCTAAAGATCGAGGGGTACTGTTGAGCATTTTTTACAACTTTCAAGTAAGTCTTTGGTTTATTTTTCTTTCACACCTCTGTCGCTGAATAAAGCATTCCTGAAAATTGTATTACTGTTCAGTTATTAAGTCTTTTAAATGCAATCGTGTTATTTATTTTGTTTTTTGCACAAATTTTTCATATCAGTAATTATACTTTCTGGGATTATCTTTATTTTGAGTGAAGAGACCAGTTAAATTAGGTTATCAGATTGTGATGTAATGACTAATTTCACTCATTTCAGTACAAATTTTCCTTTTTGCCTTCTTGTCTTAAATAAAAATAAGCACTCTTTGTTTACCGTCTGTTATATTTGCTGGATAGGATAGATCTCTCATATTTATCGCAAGAAGTACGAGATTCTTGCCATTTACTCTCGAACAAAACTTTTTTTCATTTTTTTCTGGATATTATTGGATACTTTCTAAGACATCGTTTGATTTCATTTGGGATTTCTTTTTTTAACTCAAATTTGATTTGCTTTTTAATTATTCAAAAACTTTATCTTACCACGCAGTTACGGCGAGCATCATGTTATAATTAATTAGGCAGCTTCTTAAGGAAGTTAGAATCCGAACAAGAAGTTTGAAAACAATCCTTAAGCTGATCTTATTATTAATGCAATTAAAAATAAAGTAAAAATGTTGGTTAAGAAAGAAATGCAAGAGAAAAAGATCGTCAAAATTTATATAAATTTGAATTTTGAAAAAACGGTATGCTTAATCTAAATCAACAGAATTTAATGTTACGCTATAATTTATTGCTGAGCAAATATCATGAGAGCAGAACTGATATGGTTCCAGTTTCTCATAGTTGGTTTTATATTGCTTCCTAATTATAAGTAAATATTTCGATTTCTTACATTTTCATTTTTATTCTTTATGTTTTCAATTCTTGAAGCTGTCATCACTCCCTGAAGTGGAGATTATTTCTTGCATTCTTATCACAGCGACATTTAAATACTATATTTTAGTTCCTGGATTTTTTCTTACATAGTTTTCATATATATTGCAATTATGCTCAGTTTGTTTTTATATTTATTATTAACTAAAATTCATTTATTGCAAATTCAAATTGATTAAGGCTTTAACAATACTAAACATAGAAATAATAATCTAAGATAGCATGAAATGATAAGCATTATTATCTTAGGCTGTAAATTTCCGGAATATGCTATCAGTATTTTACTCGGATTCTTGCTCTAAAAATCTGAATTATCTCAGCAAAATTTAAACTGCTAAAAAAAGCTATGAGGAGAAATTAAAAAAATTGAGTTACTCTATTACACTTGTATCGATTTTTGAAACTTACAGAAAATCATGAAATCTTGAAACTAATTTGCAATATCTGTGTAATATCTATAATAGCAGTTGAATTTTTTTAAATCCATTTCACTTTACAATAATTTCGAAAATTCCAGTTATAAATCAAATTACAGGAATGATATTGGAGCTCTGCAGAATCATTTAGTGAGAAAAACGAAAATAAATATAACGCCTCTTCAAATTTATGTATTTCCCATAAATTTCAATACTTTCCATTTATTTTATGAGAAATAATAGAAATTTTCGAAATAGAAAAATTAATGAAAGAAATGATGTAAAATTCATGTAAACGTATCATCCATTAACCACTTGTTTATAGAATTGATGATATGATACATATTTTCCTCCAAGCAAACTGCTTAACAGTTGCCATTTCATTCGTAAATTATATGAGAAAGCATTCAGAAAAGAAGTGATTATGGTTATTATCTCTATTTCATATGACGATTCATTAATTAGCGAGATTTTTCATGTGGCAAGAAATAGATGCTGTAGAAACAGTAAACATAATTAAACTTGAAATCACTTTGTAACTTTTAAAATTAAAAAAGGAAATGAAAGATATTTTGTGCTAGCTGATGAGTGTATTTCTGATTGTTTTTCGATTATAGGAATGGAAATTAAGTTTAATTTCAATTTTCAGACGAACGATCTTCAGAATTTTTTTAAAAAAGCGCAGTATTTCGTAAAACAGTTGAACGGCGCTGGTGCGCCAAGCAGCGCTAAAAGGTATCCTTCAGTACCTCCTTTCCTATTCTATAATTGAATCTATATATATATATCTTTATTCTATCTTTTAAAATTAAAAAAATTAATAATGAAAAAATTTAATGCATTGTGCTAGATGATGACAATTTAAGAGTGCGGAAAACATCAAAATAAATGATAAAATTTAAATAATAGAAATAGATTACTTGAATAAATTCATTTCAAATAAGAGTATTTTGTAGGTAAAAGTCGGTTGGAAAGTGAGAAGGACGATCGAACTTAGTTTCATTGTGTATAGTATGTTTGTATGTGTTCGAGTGAAAAATGGATGAGCGAGAAAATTATTACGATAAGAAGATCTCTACTTCTCAACATTCCTTAAGGTAAATATGAAAATGATTTCGCTTCTCATTCTAACTTTGAATAGTTGTTTAAACTAGCTACAGTTGTGAAACCGTATCTCAAAACATGTATTTATCTTTCATACATGATTATATTTTTTAATCTTTTGTCTAAATACTTTATTGTTAAATTAATCATAAAGGAAATGATAAGATTAAATTGTAGAATGGAAATATTAGAGAATGGAAATTGCGAAAATGCTCAAACAGTTCAACAAAACGAGCTAATAGATCATTCATCAACATTTGATAAAATTAAGGATCCTATTACATCTTATTCGACAAGTAAGCATAAAAAGTTTAAATTTTCCTTTTGCTTCATATTTTATTTCCCAAACGAAACAAAGATTAGCGAAAGCAAAAACGAGGATGAATTTTGAAAATTTGCATAAATTTCAAAAAATGCTATAAATTTTTTAAAATAATTCTTGAATCAATGATTAATTACAGATATTTAATTATCAAATCTCTATGAATATTTGCTGCATTCTATTTTTATCTATAGTCTTTTTCTTTTTTTAATTTTTAACAAATAACAAGTGCAGTATATCGATATATTTCATATCTTTTGAGAGGACAGTTAGTTAAAGAAGTTTTGAGGATGAGAGAACAGAATACATAAAATAATCCGTTATCTTTGATTGGTATTTTAGATCGTGAAAAAGTTTATCACAAAAATGCAGGAACTGTTGAAGAAGTACATGTTCTGGAAAGCTCAGGTAGAACCACCAAAGATTTTGCCGAAGAACATTGGTCATCGGAAATTAAGTCATACATAGTACCTCAACCACCTAAATTTGTGCAGGTATGTGACAATACTTTTCGATTATTGAACATTTCAAGAAACAATTAGCAATCAGTTAAATCATTAAATTGTTAAAAATGATTTTCATTGTTCCCTTCAGAAAGATTTTCTTTGAATTTAGTATATTTTGTCAAACTTAAAGTCAGTTGTCCTTCGATTCATGCTCACTTCCTGTTCAGGTAATTAAAGCATTTCGAGTACTAGCCACTGATACATTAACATTTGTTGTTGAAGTACAAAGCGATCCACCGGCCATTTTTGAGTGGTTCTGCAATGACAGACCAGTGCAACAAAATCGACGTAAATTTAAGGTTTAACTGTTTTTATATTTTTGGAAATCATTGGTAAATTTTTTGCGATTCTTGAAAACACAATATAAACAAATCACTATAACTTTACTAATAAGCATAAAATTTTGTTAGATTTAAATATCAAAATTGAAGTAAGTAATATTAAAGCTTTTAATATAAAAGCAAAGGAATGATATTTTAGGCACGTCACGGGATTAATATTACTACCCTGACTGTTGAGGGCCCAGAACAGGGTATTTATAAATGTACCGCGAGAAATCCTGTTGGTATATCTACTACTTACGGCTATGTTATTGTCAATGGTTACTTCTTTTCTATTTTATCGTTTGGAATATTCAATGGCATTAAAAATTCAACCTTAAAGTAACAAACTGGTGCTATCATATAAACTGGGATTTTAATATTATTTTTGATATTTACTTTCTAGTAATTAGCAACATTTCGTCTTTTTCAATTGATTTTCATTCTGTTTTATGATATATATTTTCTAATAAAATACTTTTTCAGCCCCGCCACCATACAAGATGTGGTTGGAGCAGACACATGAAGCTAATAAAAAAACAAGCATGGAGATTATTCAAAAAGAAAATATCCGTAAATTAATCAATTATATTTAGCAACTGATGATAGTAAAGAATTAATTATTTAAAATTAACCATTTGATTTGGGATTAAATTACATGTTTTTTTAGTAAGATATTTTTTAACATGTATTGTTGCAGAAACATTGACTGATGTGCCTCCTAAATTTATTCAACAGATACCGAATTTGACATTACGAGCTGGCACCGAAGCGATTATTGATGTTGAAGTGGAAGCATTTCCTCCAGCCAAGTAAGGCTTATTACTTGACATTAATGCTCTAAGCCTACATTGATATAATTACTTTCCAGAATCAATATTTACCCGTTAAAATAATATTTTATAGGGAAATTTCAGTAGAAATTTTTGAAGTGTAAAATGCTGAAACAAAATCGTTTTCATTGAGCTGTAGAAGTCCAGAGACCATTATTAATTTCTCAAAAGATATAATGCAAGCATAACCAAGCATAACTTTTTCTCAAAATTGTTGCTTGAAATTATAATCATTTTTCTCTACCTGAAATGATGCTTTTTTCTCTTTTTACAAAAATTTTATTTTTAAATGTTTGTACAAGAATTTTAAGGAAATTGATATTGTAGTAGCAGCGATCTTTTTTCGCTGAGACTGAGATATTGCCAACAAATGGATCAAAATATGACTGAGAAAAGAGGTCGATACTTTATAGAAGTCAAAAAATAATGTTCTTAATATTCCAGATTTACTTGGTACGTTAATGGCGTCCAGTTTCGTGATACAGCCGGACAGATCGAAATTTATTATCCAATAGCTAATCGTTGTATTGCACGATTTCTGATTCCTGAAAAAGGTCAATACAAAGTAATTGCGGAAAATAGAGCCGGTAAAGAACAAAGTATCGGATACATCGATATCAAAAATGGTAACTTATCATTTTCCAGTGAAATACTTTTCCATAAAATTGCAAGTTATAACACGGATTATAACAGTTTTTTGCAAAAAAAAAGGAAAAAATTTTCGAAAATACTGACGAAGCAATACGCATGATACGTGTTTACAGAAGTAATATATCGCCAAACGCAATTACCACCTCCACCAAGTGATCGCATGTATCATTCATCGCACACCGAATCTGACTATCGTAAGGAATTTATAACATGTTGTATCAATTTCAGAAAAAAAATTTTTTTTGTGGTTGCTTTATTCTGAAAGTTCCTTCTTTTCATCAGAAGCTAATCAAAATTAGTAATTAAAACTTTTGATTGTCATAGGCGAAATACCATTATCGCAAGGTCGAGGGCGAGCATCCTCAATGTGTAGGATGGTTGATTTTTATGAAGAAAGTAGCTATTATGAACGCTCAACAAGCTTACCGAGACAAATTGATCACCCATACGAAATTAAAAAAACAGAGATTATTCGGAAGGAAAAAGATGGTTCGTTTGCTCTTTATTAGGCAGAAATAGCACTAAATTGAACTCAGTAACTTTAACAAAATTAATTAAGCAAGCATTTAAGTTTATCTAAAATATACAAATTAATATTCGTTTAAAAAGTGATAGATTTTCAAACTGGATGATCTCATTATCGTAGTAAAACTGTTAAAATATAAATTTAAATTTCTCTGAAGTTCCTTAATTACATCTTAATTTGTTAATTAAAAAAGATAAAGATAATTTTTTCTCAGTGATAACATAGACTGCAAAAGGTGACGATAGAACACTGCATTTCAAAAATATCTCAAAAATGAAAAGAGGAACAGTGCTCACATTTGCAATGCACTCTTTCAAAATGATAGTTCAATTTAATCCTATATTGGGTAAAATTAATTCAGATGAAAGAAAAACGTGTCAAATTTTCAAATTATTTGACACCTTAACATTAAATACTTAACATCTTACATAGGCTGAGCCAAATAATAAAAATTATATAGTATTGCATGGAAGGAAAACTTTATGCCTATTATAAATAAATAATAATTTTAGTTCATTTTAAACTTTCTCGGTTAAAATAATGTATATTTCTTCCTTGATTTAGTTCGTATGCATTTTAATCGATAAAAAAGTTTGTTTCATTTTATTTACTCACAGGAGTTACTTTTTTGACTTTTTTTTGGAAGTAAAAAATTTTTTTAGTAAATTTTTACTTTCTTCTATATTTGCTTTTATTTTTTTTTTTTTTGCAAAACCAATTTTTTAGGCTCAGAACAACAACAACAACAGCAGCAACAACAAGGGCACTACATATTTACAAGAGAGTTTGCTGAAACGGAAGAAAAGCAACTAGAGGCGATAAAACGTCCACGTTATAGTGAAACAACACAACTACCTGAAAAACCAGTTTTTACTGACAAATTACCGGTAGAAGTTGCGGTAGGTTCGGATGAAGAGTTGGTGCTCAATGTTGGTTTCAAAGCTGTTCCAAGAGCAGATGTTAAATGGAATGTGAACGGATTTGAACTAAAAGATTCGAAAAATGTGACAATAATCAACGAGGAGTATCATTCAACGCTTATCGTTCGACCACCGGTTCGTTATGGACGTTACGGTGTCTCAATAAATAATGAATACGGTATGTGTAGTCAAACTACACGAGTGCACTATAATGATAAAGAACAGTATGGCGATGTTAAAGAATCATATCCACTAACAAATGAAGTCACAGAAGTTCCGATAACTGCTTGTACTACTACCGCACTAGTTAATGGTTGGGAATTGGTAGATAAGCAACAACAGCCTGCCAGATCTGCAAATTCATTCGAAACTACACAAGCAATCACAGAATGTCATGAAACATCAATTATACGTGATGAAATACCGGTATTAATGGATCATAGAATTACTGAAGAGAAAACATTCCGTATTCCAGTACGTCGTGTCGTACAACCAATTCCTAAGCATCCATTCATTTTAAAACAACTAGAGCCCGAAATCCGTTTAAAAGCAGGCGAAAAGCTTGTATTGGAATCTAAAGTTGATTCATCTCCAACATCTCAATTTAAATGGTACCAGAATAATTTTGAAGTACGGCCATCACCATCTGTAATTATTGAGAATCCAGCAATAAACGAAAGTCGAGCTACATTTTTGAAACCAGTCAGTGGTACTTATAAACTGGTGGCTTCTAATATTCATGGTTCCTGTAGCAGCACAACCCGTGTGATTACTGAGGTTAGTGAGGAATGGATAACTGAGTCTACTGTTTCCATAGAGAGAGCAATGCCGGAAAAGCAGGAACCAAAATATCAGCTTGTAAGTAGATCTCATAACGGAACACGAGATGATTTACCCAAGGCGCCACGAATTTTGGAAGGTTTTGTCTCAATTCTCAAAATCGCTAGTGGTGAACCACTCGTGTTGCGTGTTACTGCAGATGCAGTACCGGAAGCGGATTTCCGTTGGATGCTGAATAATTTCGAAATACGAACAAGTCAGACGGTTGCTATTCAACGTCTCGGTCCAAATATTTCTCAAGCTACATTCCATAATCCGATAAGTGGGCGCTATGAAGTAATAGCCATTAATTCATTGGGGCAGGATTCCT
This sequence comes from Mansonella ozzardi, assembly GCA_029876185.1. Classification (NCBI taxonomy): domain Eukaryota; kingdom Metazoa; phylum Nematoda; class Chromadorea; order Rhabditida; family Onchocercidae; genus Mansonella; species Mansonella ozzardi. Next base: position 26,795 of record JARVGP010000387.1, on the reverse strand, counting down.
GTTCTGGAAAAGTAATTGTTGATTATGCGGAAGCAGCGAAGGCTCCTTCGATTCAACCAGTGAAACGACCAGTTGTTCCCAAAATTCCTGCATTTATAAAGCCGTTACCAGGAGAAACACAATTATACTCTGACGAACAAGAATTCCGCCTTTCTGTATCGGTTCACGGCGAGCAACCGATTATGTTCCGCTGGTTTGCCGATGGAAGTCTTCTGTCAAACAGCATTGAACATCAAATGATTAACGATTTAGAAAACAGTACATTAGTTGTACGGAAAGAAATTGCAGTCGACGTTGATTATGCAGTTGAAGTTTCCAATGCTCATGGTGCTGCATGGTCCGAAACTACGGTAAGACCACCATCAACATCAGCATCTTTGGTTACCAGTACAACTTCAGCAGAAAGTTCATCGCTAGAAATAAATGATACGCAGCGATACTCTCCACGTTATACTATCTTGTTAATGGATAAGGATTTACAACAAAATGATGAATTTACCACACACATAGCTGTTGATGTAGGATGCAGCCCTTGTGAATTTTCTTGGACCCTGAATGGACATGATATTCGTACAATTCCTGGATTTCTTGTTGAATCAACGTTCTTTGAATCTACTCTTCATGTTAAATCGGCTTTATCAAAGCATTCTGGCGAATTATCAGTTGTAGCAAGTAACAAATACGGTACTGCTAGGTCGACAGCTAAGATCACCGTTCATCCATGTTAGTCTTCGGATTTAAATTAATTAGCACCATTTTTAATTCTTTCTTTAAGAAAAGTTAAAATTTTTTGTTTATAATTAGACATTAATTTTTGAAAATAATGTATGGTATTCCCAACAACCGATTTTTCATTCCTGTTTAATTAAAGTTTGAATAAGAAATTTTGATGGTTGAATGTTAAATGCTGTTATAATATTTTATAGTAACTTACTAACTGGTGTATTCCCGATTTCCTCTATTTATCTTGCCAGTAATTTAAACAGAAATGAATGTTATTTTCTGAACGAAATTTCCAGATTTTAAAGTATTACCGCATTTATCTCTTTTTAACTAATCAATTTATATTCATCTATCAAAAAAGTGATTTTTCATTTTCCTTTTAAAACTGGGAAATTTTCGGCATTTCAAAAAGAAAATAGAAGTAAATTCATGAGTTTATCTGTTAAAATCCAAATTCAAATTCTTCCGCTGCAGTTATTAGATAAGTACGTTTCATAACTTTTCAGCATTGGAAGAACCTAATGAATTTATTTCTAAAGTAGAAACTATACCAATCGAACGACCACCAAGAATCGTTTTACCTCTAGAAACTTCCGTTTTTCGAGCGGGTGAGTAATTTTCCAGATTTTCAATTTTGAATATGATATTGCAGCGCACCAGAAAGGCTTGTGAGATCATCATTTCTCTCTCATTAATTTTCGTAATTTCACGCTTAAAATCTGTAGGTGAATTATTGCAATTACATTGTTGTGTTGATGGTTTGCCACGACCGGAAGTATCCTGGACCAAAGATGGAATTCGTATCGACAATAAGGTAGCAGAAAAAGAACTCGTCACTATGCAATATCCGGATGGTAGATGTTTACTAATTAATCCGCAATGTGGATCGGAAGACGCTGGTTTGTATCAGTTAAAAGCACATAATATACATGGTTCTGCGAATACCTCAGCTTATATTTACGTTGAAAGTAAGTAGTAAATGTGTAATGGAATTTTTTATAAGAAGTTTTCGCAAGAATTTTATGATCATACTGTTACAGTTTCACTTTTCTAGTTATACTTTAATTTTGATTTTTTTTGTTGAATAAAAATTATTGTTTTAGGGCGAGAAACAAAGGAAACGACAACAACAGAAACGGTGGGAATTTCAGCTTTCGATTAAAAGTTTTATAAAAAATTTCCAAAATTATGAAAATTCAATTTTCTTCAATAAATTTCTCAGTTTCACTTGGTGAATTCAGTTAGTTGTAAGATGTTGTTAAACTTTTACGGTTCTTCAATTTTTCAATAATTTTAGACAGATGAATTCCAAGTGATTCATCGATTATCATCAAAGCCACAATTCAGTAAGGTTATATCGAAGCAGCATGATAACGACATAACTGTGAGTTGCAAAATGATAAGCGAAACACCAACAGCGGTGTCGTGGTACAAAGATGAACAACAGTTACAACCGAGCTATAAGTATCGCATGCAGAAATTCTCTGACAATACTTATACTCTTATGATAAGGAATGTCGAGAAATGTGATGAAGGTATAAATTATCTGATGTGATTATGCTAGTGAATAAGACCAAGCAAACAGTTCAAATAAGTTAGACAAATGAATTAAGTAAATAAATATTAAATCAAATGAATCAGAAGCCTTGATAAAGAGGTAGTGGAATTAAATACGACAACTTTAGTGATAATTGGTACTTTGTGAATAAGCTAAAATATTGCTCAATTTTTTGTCCAATTATTTTTATTATATGTTAAGAAGAGGCAGATATTGATAACTCATTTATACAATCGTTTTTCATTAATTTGCTGATCTTATGGGAGCTCTTTTTTATTCCAGGTCAATACACTTGCCGTGCTGAAAATATGTATGGAAATTCAGAAACAGGAATTTATGTCCAACCTTTAACTGAAACCCAAGAGATAACCAATGAAGTGCCGATTGAAGAAAATGATAGCGAAATAATCGGGTTGCAGGATAATATTGGTTATGTCAAGAAAGTATGCGATATTTTAGATATCTTTTAACTGTTTAGGATGATTATAAATATTAAAATAGAGATAACCGTTGAAAGATCAACCATTAAATAATTAATAATCTTTTGGCAAAATAGGGTGCGAGAGAGTCAAAGAAGATGGAAATGATTGAGAGAGTTTTGTCTGCGATTTTATAAAATTTTTTTAAAAATTATATTTAATGTTTAAAATACATTTTTCAGAAATACACCGATTCAACAGTTAAAATATTGGTAGAACCTGAAGTAAGCGGTAGTCAGGAAGTGTACAGTCATACCGCGGAAATACGAAAAAGCGAAGGTTTGATTATTCATTTTTAATGCTTTCAGTATAAATTATATTTCTCCTTTCAATATTTGTTATAAGCCAATTTCAGCCGAGTATAAGTTGTTAGTTAAAGTGGCCGAATTCGTTGCAAGTAAATTAGTTGCTAAAGTGATAATCGATGATGCAATACGTACAGCATTGAAACGAATGAATGTAGAAGTTAAATCTAGTGATGAGGAAGAATTTGAATCAGCCTGTGAACGACATCCACGTCCACCAAGGTATATTTGTAATTTTTATATTTAAAACGATCACAGATTGTGAATATCTTCATTTACAAGACATTGTATGACATGCAGCTGAAAGAGATGGATTAAAATATAATGCTTACAGATTCGAAACAAATATTGAATGTTATACGGTTGATATTGGTGATGTTGCTGTGTTGCACACTGATATTAGCGGATATCCTGAGCCGAATGTTACATGGTATTTCGGTGAGCAGAAACTTGAGCAATCCGAGTAAGTTCAAGTCATTGTATAGATCAATTTTAATTGTTCGAAGCTTAATTTAATTTACTACTTACTTTGCTTTAAATTCTTCTAACGGTTTTTTTGTTTTGTTTTGTTTTTTTTAAATTTAAGCATTTAGTAATAACATAGATTTAAATTTATATGAACGCCGAATTTCTTTTTTCAACAATCAGTTGAAACGTTAATTCTGACATAAAATTAATTGAAGTCTTTGCCTCTCATGTCTGTGACACTCTTTTTTTTTCTTGCTATTTTGAACTATTATAAACTGTAGAAATCTTTCTTTCAGACAAATCGAAGTAAAATATGTAAATAGACAATCAATACTGACAATTAAGAAAGTGGAGAAGAAACATGAAGGCACTTATTATTGTCATGCTGAGAACGACTATGGAAAAGCAGTGCTATCATGCAATTTATGCATCACTGGGTCCCAAGGTAAGCTTTTGTTTTATGAAATGTGAAAATTATGTTTCTTTAATGTCAAAATTGAGTTCGAAATTTAAATCATTGTTGATCTTATAATGCATGGAGTAGGTTTAATGGGGAGATGAATGTTAGAAATATTAAAGACTATATATATTCCATTTATCGATTCGAATTTGGATTGATGGCATGATAGAGTCGGAAATCCTGCAACATTTGCGCTATGAAGACGAAGCGATTTTGTAGCCTCTATTGAATTTTAAATCATCGATTAGAAATAATCATTTAAATTTTACAGATTGGTCCGAATCTGAACAAAGAATAACTCAATCTTCGCTAATTTACACCTCATCAGAAACTGAGACCGAAGTGTCTTCAAATGTTCATGTCACTCATGCTGAAGAATTCTACGATCATTATTTCTCCAGCATTCAACCGGAAATCTTTGCATTGGGTTATTCATGCCTTGCATCAACAAGTAGAGTTAGGGATGATTCCGTAATTATAACCCCTGAATCGATGCAAAAAATGATCGAAAGGAAGCAAGAAGCAATGGAAGTCGTCTTAAACGTAAATGTTGAACGCACACCAGCAATTTTCAAGCACAATGCACATATTTTACAATCGAAAGATGAAAATGTCACCATATTGCAACATGAACCACGATATGCGAAATCAGAAGAAGTAATACAAACTAACAATATATTTTTAATTGGTGAACAACGTGTTCCGCGGCAGCATCAGTCTGTGGTTAATGTTTTAACAACGGTTATATTCGAGAAGCCGTCACAGCGAGCCTCATATGAATTCACCTGTTTATACGATGAAAAGGTTATATTGCGCGAAATACTGTTCAAAATTTGTTAGAATTGAATTGATAATGGATAATAGAGTTCAAATTAAAATCAGTATTATAATTTTAATGTGATTAAAATCAGTCTAGTCTAATGTTAGACGAAATAGACATGGAAAAAAGTAACTCTACATGTATCTGTAGGAAAACACTCTCGCTTAAACAAGTGAGCTTACATTTGAATAAATTATTATCAAAATGTTCATTTTGATAAACCAGTGATTATATCAGTTTTTAATTATCTTATCGTTATTATTACAATAGCCGTATCGTCTGATCCTGATATCCAATATTCCAGATCGCGAGATATCAATATTTCACTGTGCTGTATCTAAAGTTCATGATAAATGTAACTGATCTATCTTTTTTGATTATTGTCAATCATTATTTCAGACGTGCATAAACAAAGAGAAAGTTCACGCCATCAGTACAATCGATCTTAAAAAAACTGAAATTTTCAATGAACTTGTTGGTGTTGTTATGGCTTCAGAGGTTCCTAAATTTTATTCCTTTAGTGTCTGAAAGATTTCCGTTTAGTAATTATTTATGCGCTAGTTAGAAAACTATAATTTGCTTAATTATTCATTTAAGCAAATAGTGAAGTTTAAAATCTATGATCATTTAGTTTAAAGTATTGTCTTATCAATTCTAACTATCAATAAATGCAGGAAAAGTTTCGCGAAGCATATGCAGAAGCAAACATTGACGTTAGATGCCCGAGTGCCATGTTTGATCATTTCATAACAGTTGTTGAATCAGAATACGAACATTTCGAAATACATTTGATTGCACCGATGTTTGTAACAAATCTTGCTATTTCCGATTTTCATTTACAACAAAAACCGGAATCATTGCACGTCGAAACAGCGTATACTGAATACCCACGAAGGAATGCCATCGCTAAACAACAGATTGTTATACTTCAAAGTTCATTCCAAAACTTTAGCGATGCTATTACATGGAACTTGAAAAAGGTTTTCTTACTTAATTCTCTTTATATAAAAATATTAAAAGTTTTCACGCTCATCTGAATCATTGGCGTCTAAATCACGGAACTCTTATGGGAGCATCATTTTGCTCTTTTATTCGATTTACAATTATTTAAATAAAAACGCGCTGGATTAATTAAACAAGTCAAATTATAAAGAATTTAAAGCACGAGTAAAGTTGTAGCTATTTTCCGCAAGTTATTTTTTTTCAGTAAGAAAGCGAACTATTCATTAGTGGTAATCGAACTTTTATCAGTAATGCTGATTTATTTGTCATTTAACTCTTTATTATTTTGCAAATTTTGTTAATTGCACTTCAATTTAAAATTTTTTGTTTTGCTTTTCCAGATTTCAAAAGAAGCAACTGAGAGTGGCGCAATAGTAGCTCATGCAAATATTGAAGTATACAAACCGGAAGAGATCGGTGAATACACAACAACAGTTTTTGATAGGATAATGATTCCGGAATTTTTTGCTGTCGCTGCTTCAGCTAGTAAACTTAAGGTACATCTCAGAATTCAATTTTTCAGATTTTCAAAATCTTCGTTCATTGTATATAAATTTTTTAACATTGATAACAAATATCTTTTGCCAATGCAACTTTTGATATTATTGTATTCATCAGCGTCCTATTATCAAATATTTTTGGGAAATTTTCCTAGAGTGCACATTGGATAGCTGTTTTAAGTTGAACAATTTTAGCTCGTCAGCGTTTTTGTAACTTTCACTAAGAAAGGTGACGTGGCACATCAAGCACTTGTCATCGAATATGAAAGTTTTGTGGAAGATGAAGCAACTCTAAATGTGGCTGTGCTTACCGCTCCTGAATTTCATTCAAAACAGGTAAAATATGTGAAATATCAAATCAAGTAGTTTAATTGGCAATAATTTTTTTGGATTCCAGCAAAAACAGGTCATATTGAAATCAACCGAAATTCTAAATTTTAAGGAGAGTGTTTGGTCACATGAAAAGAAATATGAAAAATTGGAGGAAACTGAAGCAAATATTGTAGCTGTTTTTGTGGATGTTAATGCCACTTGTCCAAATCAGGTAAGAATTTCAAAAAATCATGAAAATTCCTAGAATGAAACCTTTTTCTACTTGAATAGCTGCCTTATCGCATTTAATTTTTTATCAGACTATTTTCTTAATTATTCTAATCATCCCATGAAATACCGAAAAATAAAATTGATCTTTGTGCTGGATGTATAGAAAACGTATTGCGTTGAGTTGTTTCACTTTTGAGGAAGCATTAGCTAACAAGACAGTTTATATCCTAGTGATTAATAACCTCTGATAAGCTATTTAATAAGACTGGAACAGTTAATTACTCTATGGAAAGAAAAAAGATAAACTTTAATTTATAGAAATTCATGTTTTTTGTTATCATTTAGACGGTTGAGCTGATAGCATCGGTTACTCTACCTCCATCTGCTGCTGGCATTACGAATGTAACTCAATCTTCACAACCATATTTCGAACAATCACCAGCATCTTGGTCCGAATCTTCATCCACAGGTAAATAATAATATCTTCTTTACCTTGTGTTTTTTTTTTTTTTGTTATTCGATTCCAGATAACTTGACAGAAAAAAAAAACTTAAGAATTGTGAAATGTTTATTTCAATAACGTTTAACTTATAGAGAGTAAATTTTGAAATGACACAACTATTTGATTCAAAAAAAAGCTATTTAATCATTTTTCAAGCATTACTCCAAGTACCAAAATTCATCAAAACATTGGAAAATATGACAGCAATAGTTGGACAGTTCCATCAATTCAAGTGTATTATTAGTGGTGCACCTGTACCAATGATACAGTGGTATGTAGATGGCGATGCCATTCATGATTCCGAGTAAGCAGCTCTTTTTTTTGACATATAGACGAATAAAATTCGCACTTTAAATTATTTTATGCACCATGTTGACATAAGTGAATATCGGTACAAAATGTGGCCACGTGAAAATGACCTTCGTGGCCTAACCGTCAGTGATAGTATTGGTGGTGCATTTGTATCACTTAGGCAGAGCAGTTTATCCGTTTATGTTTTGTTGACATGAAAGTTACAATGTCCTTGAAGGTTTGGCTAAAAATATCACTTTGCTTCAACTTTATCATTCGTTGCCATATCAAATTAAATTTAAAAGAAATGAGTCATATTTTTGGAGATCTCTTGTATTAATTTAATGTTACTGTATTATTTCCTAGATATTTATCAGTAGTATTTTATTGCCAGTTATTTTTCATCAATACCTTATAATTATGAAGAAAAATTTGTCACTAAATAATATATTTTCAACTTTTTATATTCTTATCTTCTTTAAGCATTTATCAAACTATCTATGAAGATGGTGTTTGCATCCTAAAAATCCGAGAAGTTGCATTTGAAGATGAGGGCGAATATACTTGTGAAGCGACCAATGATGCTGGTCGAACGATCACGAAATGCTTTTTGCAGACTATCGGTTAGTTTACTTCTTAGAATTCAACAAACTAGTTGCACCTTTGTTTATCCCAAATGAATTTAAAAGATTTTGAAAACAAAACTTTGTGTTAGATCAGAAATATTTAGGTTAAGCAAGCGAAAACGATTGCATATATTTTTTGAAACATAATAACTGGGACAGATAGAAACGATTTTATATTTTTGAAATAACTAATTAAAGGAATAATTGTTAATAAATGATAACAATTTGATCAGCAGATGTGCTGTTGCAAAGTACAGGATTTAAACGTTATAAGTGATGTTATGAAGTGAAATTGATTACCATACTAGTATATCCTGAATTACAATCCTTTTAAAATTTTCAAACTGCCAGGGGTACGGATAATAATTTATACAAGCATTGATAATTGTGTCATATCCTGTTCTCTACTTCACTTCAATCATTCTCTCTGCAACTATTTCACAAATCACTCATCAGAATCATCTTCTATTACGACTTCTAAAGATGACTGTGGAATTCTTATTAAAATTAACATTTAAAATGAAATTTCTTTCATAAACTTTCTTCATGCTTTTCCTTGTCCTAGAACAATATTGGTGACTAATTGTATCACTTTATTTTTTTGCTTTATTTCTTCATTTGTTACGTTTAAGTCTCGTGTCTTTTACACGGCATTTCTGCACATGTTTTCTTATCCTATCAATTGATAATTAAAACTAACTAAAAAAGCAGAAGTAATACTTTTTTTAATAATAACATTTCTAATTTCCTATCAATTTATCAAGATTTTATGATATTGAATTTATGCTACAAGAAAAAAATGAGTTTTAGTTTTCAGATAATCCCTTGTAATCATCATTATTACTGCAATTTTACTAATACTTACAAACATTTTTCATTCTAACAAGCATGTTGATAAATTTGTTTTCAGGAAAAACAGATCTTTTATATAAATTTTTAAAATAAACAATATGAATTTGCGCCAAAATTTTATAATACTATGTTTTTAGCTGAAACTGATAGTTTGAAATATCAGCAAAAAGTCATACTTGAAAGTGCATTGTGCAGCAGCAGTGGCAGCAAAAACAACGATTACGACAATTGTACATCCTCGTATAATAATATTAGTTTAGCTAGTAATGTTGGCGGGATAATTTGTCGGAATCACACTGCTAATTATAACAACTCAATAGGAGAAGATGAAAAAAGTTGCAAGCAGTTTCTTATGGTCAATTATGAATTTGCTCGAAATGAACCAATAAATGCTGAGACAACGGTAATTGTGACACGTTACGTTGCCTCACAGAAAGGATTGCATAAAAATTTGGCATCAGAGGAACGAAACTTCAATATTTCTGTTTCTCTACCAAATGCTGCAGTAGAGTGCGATTTTATTTGGCCATTCATTAACTTTTGCAAAACTGTTGAGCTACATTTGATGCCATCGTATCAGGCCAAAGATTTTGTCATTCAAAATTTTCTACCGCAGCAATGTGAGGAAGCATATTTATTGCTAAATGTGAAGAAATTAACGCTTGAAAATGTCTCTTTTGCCATTTATGAACCGTGGGAGGAAATTTTATTGGTAAGAAAACCGGATAATGCATTTGCTTGGTATAGTGAATTTTATCAGAAGCAAAAGCTACGACTGGAAATCTCCAGTAAAAGTTTGGACGAGAATGCTTATAGCAAAACTAAGCCTATGGAAAATATTGCAGTGGGAATGATAATTGATAGTGTTAGAGATGATACAACGAATTTCATCATTCAAACAAATCCGACATTCCAAATGAAAGAAAATTTTATTGGAAAGAACAACAGCGAAATGCAAAAGGCAACAAGTGAGCAAAAGGAAGAAGTTATTTGCGATAAAAGCGACGAATCAGAGATTCCGAAAATTCCGATTATTCAACAAAAAATAACATGCGAAGAAAACGAAGTTGATGTTAACATCCAGTTCAAAGATGAAAACAGTAAACTCAACCATGAATTAGTTCGACCGACATGTGAAGAGTATTCGGAACTTGATATCAATACTTTAGCTGCAGTTCGTCGATATGTAGATAAACTATTTTGTGATTTAAATCCTGCTGTACTAGCAACCATCGGTATGGATACAAACAATTACAAACAAAGCGATACTGATAAACTGAATGCGATAAGTAGTGAGATAGAGAAGGATTTGTTTAACGATACTGTTCAGGAAGAATATCTAAATTATTCATTTTGTCGTAAACTGGAACATGTTGAAACAACTCGAGATTTACCGACACCTAGATTAGTTTCAGCTGGAATTCATCTTGTAGAGAATGTTTTGCCGCTTAAAACTAATTTTTCAAATGGAAATCCAAATTCGAGAAATACGATGTCCAATATTGAATCTAAAGCAATGACAAGATCTTCAAATTGTGAAGTTTATTGCTATTCAGATGAGAACTTGAGACAAAACCTTGGTAGTTCTCAGTATAGAAGAAGTTATAACGAGTTAGATACTTGGACAGTGGACAGCACACTGGACAGTATAAAATCAAACAGTCATCTTACAACAGAAGCTTATCTACTACATTTTACGAATTCGATAGGAAGTGCAGATACCGCTTCAACTTTTGATGTCAGCGATGAATTTAAAGTTTTCAGTGCTTCAGCTACACCCACACTACACTATGATAAAACTTGTTCAGTATATACAAGTGAGCGTAACCTTGCTGATCATTTGATTAATCCAGGAATTGTTGACACATTAGACAGCAAAATTTCCGCTAAAGAATCGCTCTCAGACCATGACATTCTTATCGACGGCCCAAAGATGAAGGTAATTAATGAAGTTTGTAGAAAAAGTAAAACTGAAATTGAAATGAAATTGGAAGAAAATGAGGAAGCACTTCAAATTGAACGTGCGATATATGATATATCCGAACGGATCGAACATCAACACTCTGTAACAAAAGCACAAGCAGAAGCAAGCGAAGAACTTCTAAAAACGATACTTGAAAATATTATCAAAAATACAGGGCGAAGTAATGTTATAGAAACAATAGCTGCTTATAAAAAACCGGTGCTATTACTGCGAGAAAAATTAACAGATTTGGAAGAAACACTGATGAGAGAAGATTTTGAATTCAGAGAGTCATCGATAAGAAGATCAGTTCCGGAAGCACAATTCATATTCTCAAAATCATTCAGTACGGAAGATGAATATGCAGAATCTATCAAAGAAAATTCGATTAAGAGGGAAATTCGTGGTGGATTATCATGTGATTTACAACAAATTGAAAGCACCAGTAATCAAGAGATTAGAAGGATGACACCCTTAACATCAAATATTAAGGAAAAACTTGAAAATTTGAAATGTATGCTTGAAGAAGTTGAGAAAGAAGGCAATGACATGAAAGAATTGACTGCCGAAACTCAAGAAAATCTTCCGGTATATTCTGATGCTAAGCGGCACGAAGTGCCTAACATTCTTTTACAAATTAATAATGAAATAAGTATTATCAAACGATGCTGTCAAAGAAATATCTCGAAGACAAGCATTGATGCTGCAGTTGGTTTATTACATAAAGTTAGAAACAATGTTTCTTCAATTATTGATCTAATATCTATGTATAAGAAAAGACTGAGGAGAAAATCGCTTGTTGAAAAAGGAGCAAATGCTCGTAAAGAACGAATTAAATCACCAAAACAATCTTCCTGTCATTCTTCTGCGTGTTCCAGAACTGGATTTTTTTTCAAAACAGACGCTTCAGTGAATTTTTACTTCACTAAACGTGAGGAATCAGAACTCATCTGTGCGATCGTCAATTTGTTTAATTCATCTGATAAAAATAGCAATCAAATATCGAAGAGTGAGAATCCTGAATTTTCCATATATGAAGATGTAGTTTCTGATAAAAACAAGGTTTTACAGAGCTCAGAAATTGATCCACGGTGGACATCCAGTCCCTTTAGTTCACAAAACACTTCATCTTCACTATATTCTGTTCAGGATTCTCAAGCAGTTTCCATTTGGCCGCCACGAAAATCAAGAGAAATGAGTCAGCAGAGAGCTACTTTACCACTTTCTGTTCTACCATTTTGTATCAAGCGTCGTTCAAAATCATGCAGTGATTGTAAAAATCTTACTTTTCGATACTGCTATTCTGGTGTGCGGAGTTTTTCAATGCCTATACTATACAATATGAAAAAAAATATGCGTGAGAAAAGAGAAACGCTGCAGTTGGATAAAGAAAATCGTTTAGATTCGCTCAATATCATGAATCTGGTGGATGTGAAAGGATCAGGCTCACTGCCGCTTGAACAAAAATTTGAGAAACTTAATGAAATCGACATCAGTTGTGAAGAAATTATCAAAAAAGAGGCAAAAATTTGCAGTTCTTCATACCTTTGGCCAACCAAAGAAAAGTGTTATGGTGCATTGGAAATGTTTGAAGAATATGATTCCACACATCGTATATGTGAGAAATCTGATTATGCAGCGGAATCAGTTATGCATTCACTATTGCTATTTGAGCCAACGAACACAGTTCAAGAAGAAACCAAAGATGAAGCGTTGAAAGTTTTATCGAATTTGAACACAAGTAAAACCGAAATCACTGCTGAAAATATCACAAAATCGAAAGAAAATTTTACTGTGCTCCCTGAATTGAATGAAATTTACAATAAAAATATTTCTGACTGTTTAGTCAATGTGAGTGAGAAAATAAATGAAAGTTCGAAATCGACCGAAAATCTAAGAAATAATACATCGGAAGATGCGATCTTTGAAAATGTTCAAAAGCCAACACAACACTTTCATGTTTCCTCAGATACAGAACCACAAAGATCACTACAAGTAACAAATTCGGTTGAAGATGAGGCAAATTCTTTGCATGAAATTGAATCAATTGTTGATAAAGAGGAAATTCTGGATGAATTGGATGATTTAATGATAATATGCAATCCTCATGCCAGTTTTATTGATGGCGTTGATTTATTGAAGACAATAATGAAAGATAATGAAGACTCTAAAAATGCAAATTCATTTATGTCTCTCAGTACAAACACTGTCATTGCTAACAATGATATGTTGGAAGTAAACAATGATATTCAAGAAATAACTTCTGAAGATGGCGAAGAAAGTGATATTACAGTATCATCAATATTACAATCAGCAGAAATTTCTCAAGTTCCTTTTAATAAAAATGACATGGATGACGTCAAGCACTTAAATAACAAGCCAAAAATAATTTTGACATGTGAAAGTGATGCGGAACAGGAGAGGCAATCAGAGGAAACTACAATCGATGTAAGCTGCAAAAAGTTATCGGATAAACTTAAAGTACTAGCAGTCTTATCACCTGAGATAAAAACTAAAGGTGAAACATGTACACTTATCGGAGAAGATTTTGATGTTCTAATTGAACAACTAGATCAAGCACAAGATTTAACAGTAAAAATTTTAAATTATCTAAGCGATTCGACTACTCTCAATTTGACGCTTCCAAATACAGTTGAAGTAGCTATGTCCTTGAAGCGCAATGAACAGTGTGAAGAAAGTAGTCTGTCATATCAAGTTGAAAATTTAACTGATGGTGAAAGTGAAGGACTAACAAATATAAGCAGTGATTACGATCACTATCGTCTTCATTCACCCAAATCTGTTCATAACAAGGAACGACGTACCGGTATTTCTGTAAATATTGTTGCGCGAAGCATGCATAACGTCGCATACGCATCGCTTGAAGAAATTCCTTGGTGCGAAGTATTTATGTATGTCGTAATGCAACCCATTATGACTCGTTCGAAAACCGATTCCGAAACCAGAAATTCGCTAATCCAAAATGTTACTGTATTGGAATCGAATGAAACTGAAAAACGTTCGCTACGTTCTCGTGAATCGTTTTATTCATCATCACAACAATCGTTTGATTGGAGTGAACTTGGTGGGCAAAATTTCAACATACCGACTTATGTATTGAGGGAAGGATCAACCGCTACAGTCACATGTGAATTCAACAATTTTTTAATCTCTGGAAGTCTCATTGATTGGTTCAAAGGTAAATCTCTGATGCATATTGTACCCGGAAAAACGGATCGTATAAGTCATGATCTCTTAGAGGTACTGGTTATTTCACAAGTGAACCAAATGGATGGTGATATTTATAGCATCAGAGTTAATGATGTTATTTATCCCGTTGCGTGCCTCATTGTAGAAAATGCTGATGCATCCTCTGAAAAATTCGACGACAACGTACACTTCATTAGTCCACCACAAACACAATTTGTGATGGAAGGGCAACAATCAATCATTTCCTGTCAAGTGAATAGTTCTGATCAGAAAATTAAATGGTGTAAAGATAACAAAAAATGGATAACTGCGAATGAGCGAATACGACTGGAAGCAGATCAGCTGGGATATCATCGGATAATTATTGATAAGTCTGAACTGGAAGATCAGGGAACTTATTATGCTTTTTTAGGTGATCACTTCACAACAATTACACTGGTTGTCGAAGGTGAGCACAATTAATTTATTTATTTATTCATTCATTTTTTTTTATAGTACTGATAATACAATATTCTAACTTATTCCTTAAAGATGCTCGAAATTTCATATTTTATTTCGATATTGCAACAACTTTATTTTACGACATAATCTACGTCTTTTGAAAATGATTTTCATTAATAAAATTCTGCTATAATTCTAAAAATAACAATATTTTCAAGCTGACTTTTTTTCATCTGCTTCTTCTTTTTACTATCTTTTCTTTTCACCTAATCTTTCCTCAATAACAGAACGTATTGACGAACGTGAAATAACCATCAATGCATCGGGGACAGACACTGAAGAAGATGATTATCATGAATATCTGGTACCTCTGGGTAGCACAGCAACAATTGCTTGTGAGCTGGAATATACCGATGAGGTGCACAAATTGGTATGGTGCAAAGATGGTAAACGAATTGAGTTTTCGGATGACGAAAAAACTGAACATGTAGTAAATGGTTTAAAACATTATCTAGTGATCCATAATACACAAGCTGATGATTCAGCATCCTATAGTATTTGTATCAATGATATCGAATTCAAGATTGCTCATTTGATGATTAGCAGTTATGCAACAGCTAACAGTAATACATATACTAAACGTATCTCTAGGAGCTCTTTACATTGATTTTGTTCTTTTCGATTCTTTTCACAATTTTTACCATATGCAGATTCACTAGTCAAATTTTGCTTAGATCGATTTCATCTCATATTTCAATTTAAATCAAATAATCGATCAAATTGATGAACGCTGTCGATACGTTGCTGAAATTATTTAAATTATCTTAGGATGGAGTGATTACACATTATGTAAACTTCTAGTCTTGATATTTGTATCTAATTAGTTACTTTATATGAAGCATGAAACTTTTTGATTTACTTTTTTTTAAAGATAAACTTGTTTTACAGCGAGCATTTCTGAGAAAAATCTCTTATTTAAATCGATTTATTCATAGCACAAAAAGTTTTAAAAGAAAAAGTTTCAAATACAATTAATTATTTGTATAATTGATATTTTCCATTTGATTATTCATTCTTGGAATTGTGACCTTATTCTTGTATCCACATTGTGAGATTTCAATGAATTTTGATTTTCTTGACAAATCGTTCATGTTTTTATTGCTTAATTTGAAACTTTTGTCATTTGATTATTTGTCTGATAAACTGTATCATATTTCTTATTGGCTTATATTTCGCTCTTGCAACATTTTCGCTCGTTTCAAGTAAAATTTTCCTTTGTTTTTCTTATATCACTATATTCTTATCATTATCATCATCACTTCTTACCTTTAAATATCAGCTTTTTTTGTGCTGCTGAAAAATATACGCAATTATCAGTGCTTGTACCATTCCCTTCCTATCCTGATGATTAAATTTTGCAGCGTAATTAAATTCATGAGAGTCAAAGCATTCTCGGTATTTTTAGAAGTATAATACGCTCGAAAGTGGGTGCTGGTTAATTGCTGATTCTTCAATTACTAATAAAAATATTTTTCAGAAATTTTTTCGTTAACTCAAAATTTAATGGTAGAGAAGTGAAAATGTTTTTCATGTTAGATTTGAGATAAATTAATGGATTTTATTTGGCTTAATTTTAATTTTTAAAATGAAACTTGAACTGTTTTTCTTTCTTTTAATGACGAATCAAAAATTTTTATAAAACAGGAGTACTAATTAACTGTATTTTTGGAAGTTATTATTGAAATGAAAGATCTGGTTCTATCGAAAAGCCAGATCGAAAAACCCAACTTATCAAATTTCACTAAAATCTTTTATGCGAGAAACATTGTAGAAGCTGATGATTCCTATCGTTGACTTCTAGATAAACTTAACGTACGATTTTAGTCAATATAGAATCTTGATCATATAATTTAATTATGACATTATGGAATTGATAATAGATCATACAATTTAATTATGACATCATGGAAGATTAACGAGATCGAGTCTTCAAATTGAAAAAAAAAAGTAAATCAAAAATCAATATCTGAAAACTAATTCTTCGCGAGACTTTAAATTTAAATAAATTTCAAGTTTTGAAAAGTTAGTTTATTCAATAAGGTACTTTAATTCTGCATCTGTAAAGCTTTTTAGATCTACAAAGATTATTGAAAAAGAGGATTTATGGAATCATGATGCAAATCTTTGAATAGATGTAATTAGTGCTACGGAATTAAAAAGATCTCTTCAGATTTTAGAATTTATTTTATGAGTAAATTTCAAAATTCTAAAAAAAGAAACATTTTTTTTCAAGAAAAAAATGTCCTGAAAGACTTCATGCGACTTTTTTAATCAAAGATAACACGCAAATATTCATAATATGCAAGTCAAATTGGAGTGGAAGAAATGCAGTTGATTCAGCTGCAATAATTCACTGTAAAACAATTATGCAACAGTATTCATTGGAAAAGCTTTATGCAAATTTCCAAATTAAAGACAATATCAAAATATTCATGAAATTTATCCCAAATTCTATTGCTGTATCTTTTTACACAAAAGGTGGAATGATTCTTCTATTTAATTTTTTTTCCAGAATTCGATTTATGTTAAAACAAACATGTTGTCCATCAGTTTTATAGGCTATTTTTCGGAAAAGAAATTCTATTACTGCTTTTTTTTTATATCAAAGTAAACATCAGAACAAACTGATGATATACATTGATCGATTTAAAAGTTGAATCATGCAATGAGCGGTTTGAATTTCATATTACATTTTAAAGTTTCGATTGAATGAATTGTCAACATTTCCAAACAATAGAGTTTCTTATTACAGGAGAATATACAAATGATATCGGAGTGAAAGAATCGCTGACACCTATCGATTCAGCTGCAACAATTCACTGCGAAACAATTACGCAACAGCATTCATTAGATTGGCGCAAAAATCTGCAACCTCTTGCGCAAGATGAAAGAATCGAAAGGGAAGATACAGCTGATGGTTTTGAGCATATCCTTACAATTTACTGTGTTCGGAAGAGTGATGAAGGCGAATATGGCATTGTAATAAAAGATTCATATACTGCCATTGCTAAAAATACTATATTTGGTGAGTTTTCGAAAATAAGCGATCACTTGTCTTGCAAATTCGATAGCTTTAAAATTAGTGTATTTGACGCGCTGAATTCCTGGAGAAATATATTTAAGGTCCTTGGTCTTTCTTTTAGAAACCTGTTTCAAAAGCGAGATAAAAAATAGAAATTAAAAAATTATTTTCTGAATTATAAAAGTCATGCAGTGTTATGTATTATTTTTGCTGTCGATTTGACTCGATCTGTTTCACTGAGAAGAAATTTCATTTCATTCAGAGATTTCAGCGGTCAAAAATTTCTTCATGATTATAGCAATTTTTTCATTTTTACCTGTAAACTTGACAATTTAAAGAAGTTACAATTACTTATTTTGAAGCTTATTTTTGATTTACAGATTCACAGGAACAAATTATCACTGAACATTTCGACATATCACTACATGCAATACAAAAAGTAATGAATGAGGAAGCCTTTGCGTATGATCTAGTTAATTTTCAACATACAGAAAACTTTGAAGTATATCAGCTGTGCAGCATCGAAGAATATTGCGATCTGCAATTTTCTATGCAATCAGTTGAAATCCCGGTAATCGTGGATGAAAGACGATTCATATCGGTCGGCTATTTTTCATGCGAATCGTCTACATTGGAAGAAAAAATCCAAATACATCGTAGGCATTCTTTTGCAATTAGCAGGAATTTAACTTTGATTGAAGTAACCAATACTGAATGCAATTTTGCAATAACAGATGTTTATTTTAAATTAACATCTTCCACTTCAGTTAGTCATGTTGTTGTTGCTGCTGCTGAAGTTGTAGTACTAATAGTGATTGCACAACATTCTGTGCAAATTCACCTCAGTTTGCAATCTAATGAACTTAACAGTTTTATAAAGCGGTTTGGTGTGGAATAACTAACTACTGTTGTAAGTATACGCGAAAAAACTTTCGAAAAATTAGGAATAAAATTAAGTGATCGATGGGTCAAATTAGTGTGGTATTTGTTGTCAAAAGTGCAAGGTATAGCAACGGATGCTGCAAACAGAATTCTCAGGATGATAGCATTAGAAATGAACTTCTTTGCATTAATATTTGAGAAATAGGATAAGATTATCATATTCGATAAAGCATCAGAATGCGAATGCTATGATACAGTGTTGCTAACGAAATCAATCACATATCCGAAGAAGATTAGAAAACAGTTTGCCGTAAAAACTGTCTGGTGGATTTGTAGCTGTGTACAATATGCTATTTTGATATAACAACTAAAATTGGTGTTGTTCAAAAGGAAATGTTCCATCTGCAATGCAAAGCTTCTAAAGTAAATATATATATTCGCAGAAAGTGCGAAAATTGAACTAGAGCTTTGTTCGCAGAATGAGCATAACGTTTGCGCCAGTTGTCATTTCCGAGCAATAGAAATGGATCGACTGAGTGCAAGGTTTTTCTGATTTCGATATTCGAACAGCTTCCAATATTCAAGCCGAAAATCACCAAAAATTGCTAGGAAACAAGTCGGTTATTTCTCGATATCGTTATCAATGTGACTTCAGAATGCCAATCTCAGATGTCTCGGGAGTTTCATGCAAATGCTACCTTTGTAAAATCAAGAATAGATGCAAACATGGCAAATTTCAAGTCATTAATTTTTGATAATCTATGTGTTATCGCCTTGTTTGAAGTTCAGTCTCAGGAGAAGAGTGCTGCAATGACATTACTGATGCGGATAACAACTACAACGAAATGATTTAGCTCTATGTTTTCCGACGATTTAATTCAAGAAACAGTAGAATCCTGTTCAGGGATTATGTGTAGTCCAGAAGTGGAGACGAAAGAAATGGGAAGATAGTTCGATTAAGAATATTCAGACTGCAGGATTTATGGAAATAAATATTTTAGCTATTATTGAAGCAAGACCGCAATAAGAAGGTTTGGAATTTTTGCTGATTATTCGGTCATTTTCGGACACTGTAATAAATCTAATTACTGAACTACAAATGCAAAGCGATTTCCTTACAGACAAGGACATTCTAATTGCCTGGAAGTGTAGACTTCAGATGGATCTGAAAGCTACAAAAGAAGAATATATTATTGTAATCGAGATTTTGCATCTAAGATGAAATCGGAAACATTATAACCACCTTGCTATCGCGAGCATCTACCGTTTAATTTTCACATAGTTTAATTAACTTTGTAACTGAACTGTGGTCGCGAAAAGGTAATTTTTTTTGCAAATATTGAAATTCAAATTGCTAGAAATAATAAGATGCAGATAAGACTGAAGGCTTCAGCTGTTGAAGATATTTATGCCTCAATAACTTTGAAAGAATACCCTGAAGCTGAAGAATTTGAAGTTATTTCAAGCTGATACTTACAAATTGAATTGTTTCTTCTCATATAAAACCGTTGATTTGATTGCTGTTTTGTAGTAACAAACCTAAAGAAGCTTCTTTACAGATATAAATATATTGATTAAATGAGTTGATAGCGGTAATGCATACTGAAAAGTTTCTAATGAAGAATATACAAATATATATTTACGAGTTTTGAAGTACAATTGCAAACAGAAAACACTGCAACGATACTGCTTATTCCGGCATCGTTGTAGGAAGGACAAATTGAATTTTCTTGTCAAATTTTACAAAAATGATTTCCGAAATGTTTTCAATAATACACCGAGATCTAAGCGCCTATTTGGAAGCTGTGATTAATATATACGAAACTGTAGAAGCATGGGCAGAAGCAGCGAAAGATGAAAATTTAGATATCGAAACATGCTTCAAAATGGAATCAGAGAATTATTGCGTCAATAGTATTGTCTTAATTGTTGAAAGAGAAAGACAATTGACGAATGTACGAATTCTCTTGAGAATACCGTAAGTTATATTTCTTTTGAATGTTATCTGGAAGAAAATAGCTGTCACTGATTACTATTACATCTGAACAAATTATTAAATCAATAAACAGAGGTATAACAATGAGATGACAAAACTCGGTATTGGGATTTGGTAAGATTACTATGCTCTCAATTACGGGATTGTGAAAGCACATCTTGTGGAATGTAGACTGTGAATGCCCTGCAGTTGCAAAAAATTTGATGAGCGATCTTTAATGTTGTTTGCAAATGAATTTGTTAAAATGGCCATCAAAATAGCTTATGAATATATCACGCAGGAATCTGAAGAAACAGTTTCTTTAATAATTGAACTATATCACACTTCAACAATACGATCTTGTCAAATTGATTTGCGATCCAGACAAGTAATCGAAAGAAACAAGCTTTAAGTCTGAAAAAGTATCTCGTCATTTAAATATTGTAATAGGTATTCCATATATGTAAGTTGCGTTTAATATTTTTTGAGAGGACACATTATGGAGCCGTATATAATTAAATGTGGGATTCTATCATGGTCAGCACAAAACAATGATTCTATGTTTATTACATGCGAAAATATTAGCGAAGAAGGTCTGCTATGTTTTGCTTGTAATACGCTAATTTTCATTAACTTTTGTTTTATATATTTCATTGCATATAATTCACGAATTTAATTCACTCTTTCTTTCTATCATTAGCCAATGAGAATGATCGTTTTTAGAATCTCGAGTAAATACCAAAAGTGAGATTTCAAGATCATTAGAAAATTTTTTTTTAATATTCACAATAGAAGAAGCATTTGTTTAAGGTTCACCAATGAGAGTGGAATCTTCTGAGTAAAAAAGAATAATCTTCAAATTTATAATTATCATTTTTTACTTTCGATAATTTCTTGGATTCTTAATTGTTAACGAAAAGCAAGTTTTGTGAATAATTTGATTGCATGTATGTTTGCTTAATGCTTTTATAATGAAATTCGTTATTTGAACTATAACTTTTTAATATTGCTTAAGAGTGTAATCCAACCGACAAGGTAGATTAGCTATAGACTGAAATTAACATTATTAAATTAAATTGCATATTTCCTTTTGTGCAGTATACATCATCTACTGCTTTATCTTAGTTAATTAAACAAGAAACTTTTTTATTGCAATTTAATTATAACGAAAAATTTTCAAACTTCAACTGGAACATATAATTTTGTTCCAAAAGATTCATTGCAGCATCGAGATAAATAAACTTATATAATGTTTCTTAGATGAATCAACTGATGAACTTAGCACATCTTCCATTCAATCAGCGCCTCAGTTTGCTGAAAATTTGAATGAAATTTATGAATTTGAAGAGTTCGCAACTTGTTCATTTAAATGTATTATTTATGGAACACCTTCACCGCAGGTTCGATGGTACTTTAATGAACAAATAATCATACCTAGCGAGTAAGTTCATTTTATATCATGTCGAAATGGGTAAAATCAACAGAATATGTTTATCTGTCATCAAATGTTTATGTGCTATGTTTATGGGTTATCAAATATGTTTAAAATTTTCTTTATTCTCCTAACTAAGAAGAACAAGTTCTTGTGAAAATTAATAACTTCATACTTCATAATAAAGAGCCTTATAATTACTGCTGTTATTTGTTTTAATATCAAATTTGTTGCAATAGGTCAAATTATTTTTGAAACTTCAAAATTACTGATTAAAATTGTTACAGTAACGTAACCGAGATTGCTGAAGATGGTATCTATATATTGAGAATAAAGAGCATAGACAGAAATTGGAACGGGAATCTGATTTGTGAAGCGGAAAATATGTTCGGAACAGCTCGCACACAATCCACTATTCACGTTCGAAGTACTGGCTCATTCTGAATAAATCACAATTTTCTCTCTATTTACAATTTTTTATTCTGAAAATTTTTTGAAAGTTGGGAAGATATTCAAGAAATGAAAGATAGAATAATTTGCTTAATAATTAAAACTTTGTGCTACAAACATGAAGGAAAGTAATTCTTTTTCCTTGCTGCCATATCTTTGTTCGCTGAAGTTGAAAAGAAAGTAAGATTGAGATAGGAATTAGAAACAGAAGCAAGATAATGAAAAAATGTTTAAATGAGTTTTATGAGACAGTCCTCATTCAGGATCAGACGAAAGTTCAAATAGCAGCGCTTCGATTGGAGGACAAGCACCTGTCATCCATCTACCGCTCAAAAGCGAAACGCATGTTAAAGTAAGCTCTTTTTGGCAGAAAATACGCTCTTGAAATTAAATGTAAACAAATTAGATGTAAACAATTAAAAATTATATGTAAACAAATCGACGCTACAGTTTCTTTTCTAATATGGCCTAAAGTTTTTTTGGATCTTTTCTCACTTCCCATTACCTCACCATTTCTGAAAGACTTGTTTTTTTTTGTTTCAAAATTCTAAAATCTTCGGAATTTTTTATTTTTCGTCTTTTTTAATATAATATATTTTCGTGCCTGCAAATTGCATTAAAATTTAATCTTTTAATTTTACAAATGACAAACATATATTTCAGAAAGGAGAAAATGTCCAGTTGAAATGTATTGTATTCGGAAGTCCGCTGCCTTCAGTACAGTGGAAGCGTAATGATGTAATCATCGAAAATAACGAGTATGATAAAAATTTGAATTTAAAACTAAATAAGACACAGGCGACACATAATTTTTTTTTCCTTTTATAAATAAGTTTCCAAAGCACATGCACACAAGTTATATCATCTAATGAGTTGTACAATTGTTTGCTTATCACCTTTTTAGATATTAAAAAAAATGCTTTCAGGCATTACTTGATTATATGTGAGGATGGGATCTGCATTTTGAATGTTATAAATATCTCAGAGGAAGACAATGCAATTTTCAGTTGCAATGCGATGAATATATTCGGATCCACGAAAACCGAAAGTAAAATAATTATTAAAGGTGATTGAGAATACGCTTAATTTTTGTTATCTCATCGCCAAAAGATTTCATTTAATAAATGAGTGTTTTTTTTTTTTTGTTACAAATACGACTGGATGGAACACATAATAGCAGTAAAATTAAGCCAAAAAATGATTTGTTGTGGATTGCAATGAATAGTTATAAAAATTAAATTAAATGAAACCGAACTATGTGATGAGACCTTAAAAAATATTTTGTGTTTTATATTTTAGAAGAACGCTTTTCAGATACGAATAGCCTAAAGGAGGAGGAAAATTCGATTGCAAGAAGCACTGATAATACCATTAGCAAAATATCGTCAGATTCGCTATCATCAGAAGATTCATTCACAACCCGCTTCCACATACCTCAATTTACGTTGCCATTGCATGATACAATAATACGGGAAACGGAAGAACTACAGCTTAAATGTATTGTTACTGGTGAACCAATGCCCACAATTCGTTGGACACATAACGGCAAAGAAATTCAAGCGGAAAATAGGTACAAAGTTTTAGTTTCAGTTAATATAACAACTATCATTCATTAATCTACTGTTCTAACTCACTCACGATTTCACACTTTTTTTACTGCTAATAAAAATTTTTATGTGATATTTCCACTTCCAGTGAACTGTAAAGTACATAATTTTACACGGTATTAGCAATAATATGCAATTTTATGATAGAATTAAACACAAAAATAAAGCAATCTTTGAATAATTTTTGAAAAGAATATAAAATTACTAATCTATAACTTTTTTCTGATTAAAATCAGCTACCAATCCAACTTTTTCCGAAAACTCTTCGGACCAATTCGCCTTTGTTTTTCATAACATAAATTTGCAAACTTTGAGTCACGTGTTTATCTATATTTGGAATCAACTTCCTTCTTTGTTCACTAATTTCTCATATTCCCTAAAAAATATTAGTTTTTGTTGGAAATTTTTAGAAATATATTTACCGCTTATGAGGATGGCATTGTCATATTAAAAATCGCGAAAAGTGATCAAGGTTTATATGTATGTGAAGCAACAAATGGTGTTGGAAGTGCGCAAACTCGGAGTTTTGTTCATATATATAAGCCGGAAGTTTTTTTAACAGCAGCAATGGAACCGAAAGATACTAAAGAATCAGCTGAGATCATAGTTTTATCAGTCCCAATGTCAAAACTCTGCTTAACTGTTGATGTAATCGAGGAAAAAAATAAAATAGCTAAAGAAGAAGCTATGGAAGAAAGAAAAGAGGAAATCATAACCGATCAATATATTCCAGCAAGTACACTGAATTATTTGATTGAAGCAGAAGCGTTAACAGTAAGAGTCACAAGCTACAAACTTTCTGTGTATGCAAAAGTGATAGCAAAATCAAAAAAATTGAAGGAGGAAGAATTACTTAAAATAATCATTGAAGAGGACGTTATCCGCACACGAACTTATTTAAGAGTGGTTGAACGCAACGCAAAACAGTTTTGGACATTTCAAAGTCACACCACTGAAAGATCTCCATATTGGATCCGAGAAGTTGTTAATGAAAGGGTGGAGTTTGAAAAAATATTCAAAAATGATGAAATATATGAATTTTCAGAAGATAAAAACATTATTGAACATTACGTCCAGATTCTAACGGCTATGGAAACATCGAAAAACAGTGAAGAACATGAAACTCGTTTTAAATTACGTTGTAGTGAAGCTAAATCCGAATCTTTAGAAAAGCGGTCATTGCAAATACGCGAAGAACAAATTGAAAATTTTGCTTTGGGTAATGATCTCTCTGCCGTCGTGCATTGCGTAGCAAATGCAATGCATCACGTTGCGGAAGCATACGTAGTTCTCATAACGCGTTATCGATATAAGGCAACATTTGATATTCGACCTATTACATATCCTTTATATCAAAGCATTAGAGATAACGAAATCGAAGCTTCTATTGAACATTCATTCAAACGGGAGAAATATTTTCCGCATTCAATTATGGAAATGCCGCACTTTGTTCAGCCATTTGTTGTCTTTGAAGAAGGTTTCGACATCGGATTGCGTTGTTCTGTCTACGGCCTACCAGCACCATGCATTCGAATTTCACACAATGGCTGCCCAATCATGAGAAATAATAGGTAAGTTTAGAACAACAATGACGAATCTTGGCTAAATGGTATAAAACACCACTCACACAAACACTTTATTTATCAGCATTGTAGATTTTGGCTTTCTTACATTCAAAACTCAACTAATATAATCTTAAAATAGTTATATCTTACATCACGTCTTACACTAATCACTCTGAAAAATTGCACTAGCGAAATGCTTCATTTGCTTATATATGAACTAAATTCAACCAACCTATCATAAGATTTAAATCGTCCGTAACCTCGACCGATTCACTTGTGTATGAATTAAGTGTATGAATTTATGAATTACGGTCTCTTTGTTGCGTACAAGAGAAGTTACATTGTCGCTTCTAGTATTATAATGACAATTAGCACCACTAAGCGAAGGTTTTTGGTGCTGCTGCTTGAAAAATTAACACGTTTTGCTAATAATCATTGTATTTTCAATCAGTTACTTCAAAATTACGTTGAATGCAAACTTTAAAAACGCTTCTTTAGTAGGGTAGCTTATGTAGTTTAATCACATTCTAGTAAAATAAATTATTTTCAGATCCTTTTATGTGGAATACAAAAATGGTGTTATAACGCTATATATGCAGCACATCCTTGAAGGACACTATATGTGTGAAGCAATCAATGCAATTGGTCGAGCTGTTGAAGAATGCTATATTCGAGTGGAAGAAGAATGGGATGAAAAACAACATAGAAAAATACGAAAAATAAAAGTTGAAAACGTTCCTAAAACAACGATTTCACCTGAAAAAAGCTGTCAAAACAACGAAACTAACGAAACTATCCAAACACCAACTCAATATGAATATGAAAGCAATAAGAAAAAAGAAAAGATAGAATCACCAGAAGAAATCGTTGAAAACATGAATGAAGAATTTAAACAAGCCGAAATCACACTGGATAAGCCAAAACATCAGCAGACTGAAATTATTGAGGTAGCCATCGTGAATATAACTTCTGATTCCACTCAAGCATCAGTTCGCATAGCTAAGGAAGCTAAGACGGAGCAACCTACTGTAATTGAAGAAATTGTACAGCCAGAAGAAA
>JARVGP010000386.1:0-49767 GCA_029876185.1 Mansonella ozzardi | reverse complement strand
TTTTTTTTTTTTTTTTTTTTCTATCGTGTTCATTGTTTTACGTATGATGGGGCTCTGTAGTTGTATCATTAAATTAACATCATCATCGAATATTGTGCATTTGCTTGGTATTAAATAAGATACCAGCATACTTTCGTTTTACTTTGTTCCATTTTCCATTTTCGTTGTATTTTGCAGGAAAAAATATGTGCAAGTGGAACTGCGCAAACGGAGAGCAGTGCAAGACTTGGAAGATGACAACGCAACAATGGTAGATTTTTTAGTGGATAACGTTTAATAAGAATATTCATATATTCTTTACATTGTTGTTGGAGATGGATATTTTGCAAGAAAGAATACAAGTTTATTTTTGATACTAGAATGAACTTCATAAATTTATTATGGCTTTTTGCAGTCGAAAGTACCAAGTATGGAAGATACTCTTATGTGGAAAGCAGCGGAAAAAGTTCGCCTCTTCCGAAGTGAACGTAATGATGAATTATTATCTAATCAGATGCTTGCTGGTATCCCTGAAGTAGACTTAGGCATTAAGTAATCTTTTTTACTTTTCTGTTGTGTTCATTTAGTGATTACCACATCCACAAGAATGCTATGCAATTATTCAGGTTATGCAGCTTATTGTAATAGAATTTCTTTTTCCTATCCTTATCATCTTCCCGATATATTGCATTTATTGATTTCGGTCATGCTGGAAACCTGAAATTCTGGCTGATGCAGAGTAGATTTCATATAATAATTTCAGTGCAAGGATGAGTAATATTATTGAGACAGAAAAGAAAAAGAGTGAAATGCTAAAGGAGGTAGTCGAGAAAAGGCGAAATCTTGCTCAAGATAGTTTGTTTAGTCAAGATCGGGCGAAAGATTTGGCGAAGGATTATGTGCAGCATTCTATTTGTAAGCACTTGTTCATTTAGTCATTCGTTTTAAATTTATATATTTCCTCTACCATTAATTTATGTGATTATTTTATGTCTCTTTCGAATACTGTAACTTTCACGGTATTTTTTTCTAAAAGATTCGATTGTGCTTAAAAATTAACAGGATTCAAAACTTAATTGAAACTTGTTGTGGTATTTACGCTAGTACTTGCAGTTTATATGGAATCAACCACACGTCTTGGCCAAGAGGATTGGCGCAAAAAATTGGAACGGCCTGAAACTGAGGTAAGTCAGGTGCCGGCTAATTCGTAAATGTTGTCTATCTAATTTTCTGCAGTATTTAAACAATTCTCAAAATCTATTAAGATAGCTTTAAAATATATTATTTCAGGCACAGGTGACGCTAGCAGATGCAGATAGTTTAAGAGGTGACGCCTCAATACATCGTTTGTGATTAATAAAATGTGAATGAAATTTTAATGTGAAATAAATTTTTTCTTCTCAGATTTTATACACATAATACAGATCGAACATTCTATCACTTTAAATCTTCAAAGGAATTACGTGATGTCGAAAATAATTTTACAGTTTTCTCTCAATGTTACTCAATAAATTCATGGAACGGATAATGAACGGCAGTGGATGTACCAGTAGCTTATTTTTAACTATATTCATGATGTCTCGATTACTGAGCGAAGAGACCTTTTAACCACTGGATCTATACGAGAAGTAACATATCAGTGAGAAATATGTTTCACTTCCGAAAATAATTGATTGTTATTTGACAAGGTCATTGGATATTTCTTTCTGTTCACGACATTTTATCGATAAAATTAGGACATATTTCTAGCGATAGTATTTTGTTGACATCATTGGAGTGACGCTGTGCGGTGGATTCGATTCTGTTAATGGTAGATATTCTCTCCCTTTTTTGTATTTATTCAAACTTTCTCGAAATTTAAGAAAGTACTATTCACTCTCAAATATTATAATTTAACAAATATGTTTCATATTTTAATCAAAAGTTATAATCATTGATAAAGAGTTTCTTAGAATCAATCAACAGTAGTTTTCGAAATTTGGAACTATAATTCTTAAATGCAAAATATGGTTTAGGTTGAAAAGTAATTTAAATTGGTAGAAAAACTATATGAGGTTGAATGTTTGAACAAATGAATAGAACTTTGAATGAGAAAATAAAATGTTTTTTTCAGGCTCAATATTTCACTCAGCAGCAAATTGAAGATAAGTTATACTAAATTTTCTCAGAAGAACTGATGTTAACTGTTAGTGGCAAATAAATTGAAAGAAATGTTTAAACTTTAGTTACTTTCCACTCTATAATTTCATATCGTTTATGATCAAATGAGAATTGCATCGGTAAATTGAAAACATCATGGGAATTCTACTCAACAAACTGTTGCCATTACGATGGAAATTTCAAGTCCAAATAAATACTGAACTTTGCTTCCAGAATATCGACAATGCTTCACATTATATTGTCGTAAAGGATGTGCACAAAATGCATCACACTTACGTTATATAATGCGTAGCCTTGGTTACACTGCAACTGTACCGGAAACAGTACAATATTTTCGTAAATACGGTAATTAAAACGATAATATTATTTACCGAATATTTCCGATCGTAACTAGACACCATCTTTATTTTGTTTCAAAGCTTATTAAATCGCTGTGATAAATTCTCTACAAACAAACATACATGTTTATAAAATATTTATAAAATAATTTCAAATTTTTTTAAAAATTAAAAATGTTCTTTAAATCTAAATAAAATAAATTTTAGGACAAAAACTAGATTTTCCGACATTTTTGGAAATTTTACATCAGGAAAACCAAAAAGGTGATCCGATACAAGAAATTATTGGCGCACTTCGAGGAATTGACTCCAAAAAGCAAAATTGGATTACAGTTCGTGAATTCATCAGTATTTTATCATCAGTTGGTGAAAAAATGTCACCAGAAGAAATTCACAATATTCTTCAGCAATTAGATATTACTGGTAACCGAGTACCATTTGATTCATTATTAAATTTCATTTCAAACGTGCATACTGATTACAATTATTTCACTGATAATAATTGTTGTGATATATATAAATAATAGCAAAATTAACTACAACAAATATCAAATTTTAAACTCTCATTAGGGAGATGAGAATTTCAGAAAAAAAAAAAAAAAAAAAAAAAAATTAATATTTATTTATAAATTTAAAACAAAAAAATTATATTAAATAAAAATCCAAAATTAAAAACAAAAAAAACAAAATTTTAAACTCTCCTTTTCAAGATTATAATTTCACAAAAAAAAAAAAAAAAAAATATCCTTTCTCTTTTTTTAGGTTTTTGAAATCGCTTTCTGTATTTGTAATTATTAATCGACAATAAAATTTCAAAAAAGAACATATCTCGACCGATTTTCCAAAGCTGAAGCAACAAAATCTTTGAATTTTTTTCTTTTTTGAAATTTGACTATTGCATTCGATACTATCTTCAAGAATATGTTTGGCAGAGATAGAGAAAGAAAAAAGAACCCACACTGAAAATAGTTAAAATAGACAAAATAACATAAGCTGAACCTAAAGACAAATAGTCATGGTCAGTAGATGTCCTTCTATGGCTATAAATGTTAATATAATTAATATGATGTTATATAATATGTTAACATGATTGTGTTAATATGATTCAATAATATTAGTAGGTAAGCGATATCGATTTTTTAGACTGAGAAAATTTTTCTTTCAAATTCCATCTTGATTTACTTTTCATGAATTTCGCCATTAAATTTTGACTTTGATGTTAAGGTGAAGGAAGTTTGCGGATGAATTGCAGGTGTAGATGAAATCAGAAATGAAAAATTCCATAAAGGTAAGAGGCATATGTAAATGAATGGAAAAAGAAAACTCCCATATAAAAGATGATTTTTGATGAGATCGTTTGCTAAATGCTTTATGTGTGCTTCTGTTGGAATAATATCGTACAGCAAATAGCGGAACAATAAATATATAACAACAGGATGCAACAGGAAACCAAATAAAGCCTTTAATCGACAAATAAATCTAAAATAAATATTCTTTAAATTTTTAATTTCATAATTTAATTCTAAATAAAATTTTTTCGCAAAAAAATTACAATCCGAAATAAATATTTTTGGAAATTTCACTAAGAAAAATTATTAAAAAAATTAAGAAAAAACCTGAAAAAAAACCAGTATGTGTATATCAAATCCTATGAAAAATTATTAACTTACCGATTACAGCTATCAGTTGCTGTAAATATTATTATTAGCGGTACGGCAATAAATGAAATAATATATGCCAATGAAAAGTTCAAAAGTGACAGTGAAGCAAATATGAAACAGTAATCCAAATAGAAGAGAAATTTTAATGAACCATATTCTTTCTCGCTTCTGTAATCCAAGCAGTAAATTAAAGAATACTTTATTCAGTATTCGAAAAGAATAAAAATAATTCTACCATTCAGAATCCAAACAAAAAAAAAAAAAAAAATACAAATGTTTGCTCTGAAAGAGTAAAGTAGCTGATTAATTTTTCATATTATGCAAAGAAGCAATCAAGAATGACAATAATTGGTTTTTGATTAACAAAAACCAATAATTTCCAAACTGTCAAAACAAACGGAAGGGTCACTATGCAGAGTCTTGGAGTAGAGCATAGATACAATGTACTCATAAAAAATTTGCTAGAAAGAAATTGATAAAGCTCTCAAAATTAGTGCAAGTGCATTGAATAGTGGAATATGGTTAATGCAACGGTGAACTAAAAACTAAATAAATCATTGCATGTGAAAAAATGCAAGCAACTAAATGCATGCTCCAGTAAAGGCCTCCTGACATCTCTGCGAATTGCCAATCTTTGTAAGTGAAAGCTGCTGGTTTCACATTATGCAAAGAAGCAAGTTAATTAAGCTAATTAAAACTGCTCACTTCACTTGCTTTCTACGGAAAATGAAATGACAAAAACACTTTATATCCATCATTCATTTCATCCTGCTGAAAAATAACGGAAGCGAATGGTAGAATTTATTTTACGCTTTTTATACAAATGATATGTGACAACAGTGAAATTCTGAAAATTTTCCGAAAGAAAACTTACACTGGAAAAAGAAAATACCACGGAATGAAAGCGGAAAATGACAGCAAAACTGTATAGATATGATAAAACTGTGATACAGCAGCATGTCTAATAATACAATATTGGACTACTCCAATGACATGAAGAAGAATGAATGAATTCGGAAAACTGAATTCTCTCAGATTAAACCAGTCACGAAGTGCCTGAAATAAACAGATATTATTCATTCGCAGCAAATTTAAGCTTAAACACTTGAGTTGTCTCTGGTCCATGTTAATCTCTTATAAATAGGTTAGCATTGAAAAACATAGTACTATAGATAATGGAAGAAATCAATTTTGATTTATATTCACTAAATTTTGAATAATTTTAATTTCTGGAATTTGTAAAAATTTAATTTAAGAAATCAGTACATTACAAATACCCATAAATAAAAGTCAACATGGAAAGTGATAAGTAGAACAATCAGAAACAGAAACACGCAGACGTAGACAGTCTACGAACAGATGGATAAACACATCCACGTATACAAAGCAGATACACACATCAACGTACAAGAAGACACAAATATCCCAGCAAAATACAACAAGCTTACCAGAATTAATAACGGAAACAAAATAAGACCAAGAGCTGGCATGTAATACGCTACAGAAAGAAAATGTCGTACATCCGTCATTATATAAAGGAAATATGACTGATGAAATTTTTCCAGCATGTTGTTCAGTGATCTGCAAAAATTCAAGATTCTAAATTAAAGAAAAGCTTAAACTGATAGTTTTGAAAAAGCATATGTAATTATTCATACAATTATTGAGTTATGAATTGTTTGAATAAAAAATTATAAACAACAAAATTTTCAAAAAACAAAAATGTGATCAAAAAAGTGATTATAAGTAAAAGTGCTTAAAAATTGATAAAGCAAATATTCACATGTACTCTTTTTTTACTGTTTTTTAAGGAATTTCAATGGAAATTTAACTCTATACTACACAACATCTAATCATCATTTAAAAATCATAACACGACCAATATTTGTTTTCAATTGTATATTACAATCTTGACTAATGAACTGAGCAAAAATTCAATTACTTCGAAATCTAATAAGAAGAAGAATAGATGAAAGTGAAGTGAAGTCCGAAATTTGCAAACCTTAATGCTCCTTCACATATTCGACTCAAATCTATTAGTGATCCATGACCTTCTATATCATTTTTAGCGTGTATAGTTACTGCTTGTATTCCGTATGGTCCAAAAATGCTATGCAATCCTTCTTTCTCATTAAAGGCCTAAAAAAAATTTTTTAAAATTAAGATATCACTACTTTTCAAAAAGCTTGATTCAATCTAAAAATTAAATTAAAGCATGTTTATATATATATAGAAGAATACAAGCAACTAGACAAACGCAACCCTGACAATTGCACTCAATCCGCATGATCTAAGAGGGACTAAACATAATATAAGCAATCTTGAAGATACCTGACTGAGCATAGCTTTACTAGTTGTTTCGGCTAAATCCCACCATGATTTTTGAAAGCCATGATTGAAAACTTGCGGAATCAGCCGAAATTTATCCGTTAATTTTGCCATCAAATTGATTAAATCCAAATTTGGCAATAAACCATTAACCATGTTATGTTCAATGTTTATCGTATCAAATACTGGACCATCCGATTTCACTACAAAAGCACCAACAATTGCACCGCTGTGAAAATGTAATTTTTCGGATTGTAGAAATGAATGACGATGCTCGTGATATTGAGCTAGATACGCTGTCAACCCGACTAGAGATTTGTTGACGAAAATGAATTGAATATCGCGAGCCCAATATATCTGTTCTGGAAAAAAATCAATTCAACTTTAATCCAAACTAATTTCACAGCATTTTACCATAGGAACTGATTTGAAATTACTCTGATATACATGTAAAAAAAAAAGAAAACAACCTCGACAATAAGTTGCCAAAGCTAGCACTGCAGCCAATGCTTCCAAATTTGTTTTCGTCATTGATACAGCTACAAGCATTGCTTCAGTCGATGATGAACGGCTAGCGCGAATAACGCCTACAATATTCGTTCCAGATTGATTCTAGAACAGTGAAAAATTAGCAAGAAATGTGATTTACATCCCAAAACACAAGTGTATTCGTTCATTTTAGTGATATATTAGAACTGATGATTGCTTTGCATTTTTGATTTTTTTTTATGCCATGAAACAAAATAAAGCCTTCCTTATTCAGGTGAAATATTCTTTAGAATATTCAAATCAAGTCCTGATGAACAAAATGAAACGACTTTAATAAAGTCCAAACAAATCTTTTATTCCTTTGTTATCATTCTGATAAATTTCATCTTAGCAACTAAAAATGAATGATGGAAAAAACCCAATTCAATTCGATTCGATTCAACATCATTCATTTTCTAACTAAATCATGATAACAAAATGAAATAATTTCTTCTAAAAAAAAAAAGAAAAAACGCACAAAGCCTGGAAGAGTTACTGTAAATCGCATTCTCTGAGTCATTATACCATGAGCCAAGAGTTGTTTTTCAATGTAATCGGAAATATCACTGTAAGATGACAGTACTAAAGAGAATAAATATCATACGGTGAATCTATTCAGTCCTATTAACAAGAAATAAATAGATATCATAAATTAACGAGCGATACGGAGAAATTCGCTAGAGTGCAACTTCATGTTGTATAAAACCGATCATTACTAAAATGGATTATCAGACATAGCTTGATGCAATGATCAAATATGATTTTACAAAGTAAATTAATTAAAACAATTTAATATTTAAAAAAAAATACCGTCTAGCATGAAGTTCATTTAGGAAAAACGAAAGTCGCTTATAATGATTAAAACGTTCGGTAACAAGTGCTGGAAGCAATGCATTTTCGGAAACTTTCGTGTATTCACGGTATTCCGATTGTATAACAATACATATATATAATACAGCTAATAGCTCACTGAAAATACAAACTTCGCACCATCTCGAAACAATTTTTTCCACAAAAACTGATGGCTTGCCAAGTCGTTGCGATAATAGGCGCATCACTATTGTCACAATGACTTATTGATGAATGAAATCTGAAAATGGTAAATTACAATATCCAATGATATTCGACACTGATCTCGACACTACAACATCCAGTGATATTCGATATTTCTGAAAATATTTTATAGAATTACTATAATAAGTTCTTATATTAATTACAACATCCAGTAATATTCGATATTTCTATCCGTAACAGAATTATGTAAAATGATTATACTAAATTCAACATAAAAAATACTACTTTAATTTTAAATTGAATAATTATTTTATTTTTTGTAAATGCCAATTCAAAATGATATGCGAGTCACTTAAAGTACACTTTATTGATGAACTTTAATTTTCAAATAGTAGTGGTGATATTAATTCTACTTTTCTTTCCGCATATATTTCCCCATTCTTCACAAAATCACTAAATGATCTTCATGCTGCAAAAATCACGGATAAATAAAACAAGTGCTAAACCAATGCGTGTTTGCAAATCATACACGTCCAAGATGACTTACACGTAACTACAC
Organism: Mansonella ozzardi; assembly: GCA_029876185.1. NCBI lineage: Eukaryota > Metazoa > Nematoda > Chromadorea > Rhabditida > Onchocercidae > Mansonella > Mansonella ozzardi. The sequence goes on along the minus strand of JARVGP010000386.1, from coordinate 41,200 downwards.
TTACTAGAACGCCATGTCAATGGGATTTTAAAAACTTCAACAATCTCAAAATTTAATTGTTTTTTCTAAATGAAAACCTTAAGAGAAACATTTCACACATTCAGTTAATTTCAACATATCCAATCTTTCTGCTCCTCTCTTATCTATTACAGAATTTGTGAATTTTTTTCTTGGAACATTTAATGTGTAGCATACGAATGAGTTTAAAATTTTGAGAAAAATTCTGATGTATGCCAAGTTTTATCAAATATTCACACAGCATATCACTATCATTTCAGAATATTTGTCAGAACAAAACTGCCATATGAAATCTTTAAAATTATAAACTATTAAGCGTTACTGTAATTTACAGGTGAAAATTATATATTTACACTCAAAAAAAAAAACAATTACAATAGACACAATTATTCTTAAGTTCATGCGATTTAGAGCTTTTATGATTTAGTCACTAATTTGCAAAATATATCACATCAAGGATCGAGAATACAATACTACTTAAACAAACGACATCAAAATATTTGTCTAAAATAAATACGTATGTGAACAAATACTTCAAGCAAGTACAGTTTAAAAAGATTCTATTTATGTTTTGGAACTAACATTCATAGGCTACCATTTATATTGAAGAGAAAAACCGGAATTTCATCATTTTCGGGTAAGGAATGTTTAATTTGAACAGTTGAACAGATGCAATTATAGAGAAATTTCATACACTTCGAAATCACCAATGAAATAATGTAAGAATATGAAAACATTTGTCTGAAATAGCTTCATATAATATGCTGAACTACAACTAGTAAAGGAAAATCCCTATCATCTCCTAGCGACAAAAGGATTTCAACAATAACCATGAAAAAATTTCAAATACAGCAAATAAATCTGAAATTCTTTTACTTTAGCAGTCATACAAGAACAGACTTCAAAAAAAACAGTATAGGAAGGAACTATAGTTAGAATCAGCAAATCAAAAATCATTAGCGAGCTCAAATTATACTAAATCCTTAACATATGTCAGTTAACAAAATACTCTTGAATTAAAAGAAAAAACAAAGAAAAAATTCAGTATGATCATCGTATTGAGAAGAGACCAGTAGTAACAGACAAATATGAATGAAAAACATCAAATATTTTAAATACATATATGGTTTAAAATCAAAGCAAAAAATAACTTATATGACTAACCGAATATAAAATACAACGTAAACTGAATCATTTTATATTCCATATGAGGCAATTAATCCTACTTATCAGACGGAATATTCAAATGTTAGTTTACTAATATAAGGAGCTGTGAATGGATTAAACCATCGTAAAGAAAATGGACCACCAAAAATCATTTGTAAATTTTTCCAACCACTTTGTCCTGAAAATTTCATGCTTGATGTAATTATGAAACTTCCAATTTTATGAACGCCGATATCAATTAGCTCCATGCACTCACTTTCATATCGGCACTGATGCTATTTACTGATAATTGAAAGATTATGTCTTTCAATTATGTCTGTAAGAGTTTCATTTGTTGAATTTCTCCCAAGAAATATCTTCTAATCGTATCCTCAACAAAATTTTTCAGTGACCTATTCCATACGACACCACTTACTGAACCATTAATGCAGTACTGAACATCTCACTTACTGTCATTTTTTTCCAGAACTAATCGACAATGCACACATAACTATAAATATACGTGAACTGAAAAATTGATTTTCATTAAAAGCTGCTTATAATATTTCAATAAATCTACATACCAGAACTATATTGTTCATTTTTGAATGATTCAATTCCAGTCTGGTCATTGCATATCGAACTGAGTTGAGTGCCGAACATAATAAGTGTGAATATTGCAAAAAGAATAGCTTCAAATAGCAGAAATACAAGTAAAATTGCTGTTACTGGCGGGCTGAACAACGAACAATTTTGCCAGTCACCGCTCACACAGAGAATAAATTGCCAAATTCCCCAATACACGGTATGTGTCGATAACAACGCTATATACATCTGTAATGATTAATTTTAAAATTCAATTAAGTAAGATAATGAAACGACAATAAACCGAGACATTTCTTAACCCATATCATACGCACATGTATCTATTATGTTTGGGATGTGATTATAAGCAAAACAGTTTAAAAACCATTAACACTAGTGATACGAATATTGAAATGAAGAAAAAAACCAATAATGAGTTTCAGAAAACAGACAGGAAATTTGGATGAACTAAAAACAAAAATTTCAACAAAGAAGCTGTATCATTTCTACACTGCTTCAATCTTTGTCAATGCAAAATTTTCTGCATTCTTCATAAATCAATTTAGTCTATTTCTCAGGTTCAGCTAATACAATAAAAAAAATACCGTAAACAATACAAAATACTTTTGATTTCCTTCACCAACACAGTTGTTTACCCATGGACAATGATGATCCATTCGTCTAACACATCTTCCACAAACACTGCAGTGATGTGCTCGCTCGGGTTTTACACTACTACTGCAATAATTATTTACCGAATCATCATTTTTTTGGAAATACAATTCCATAAATAATTGCACTTCGTAAAAATAATGTTAAATCTTACATTATATTACAGTAATATATGGTAGCGAAAGCATTTCGTAGTAATGCAAATTTTTGATTTTCACTTATCAAAATAAGATTGCAATCCAGTAAAAACTAAATGCAATAAAAAAGTGCAGCACAAAATAATTAGCCAAGAAAGAATATATTAATTACTAATTACAAAAAGGATTTTTTTAAAAAAAAAAAAAAAAAGAAAAAAAAAGTCAAAAGAAATACTTTGAATTAATCAACTGCAACTAACCACTTAGAACATTTGTAGACAACACTTTTTCGCATGAATTGTAATCGCTGAATATATTCATCAGTAGCATTACCTTTTGGTACAACACCGGGATCAGTGAACATTGTTTTGATATGTGATGAGATTGCCAAGCATAAAAGAATATGGAAAATAACAACGTGAAATGCCTGATGGACGACATTTTCAGACCAAGATGCCATCATTACTGTTAGAATGCAAAATTCTCCATAGAAAATGAGAAGCCTACAAAAATAAAAAAATACTGAATTATGAAGGCACATAAACTAACTTTTTTAAATTCTTTGCTCAATCACAAAACTATAAACCAAAAATGTCTTTCTTCAAAAGAAATGATAAGTGTGGTTAATTACTAATTTGTAAGAGAAAAATCTGTGGGGAAAGAACAATTTGTATAGAAAAGAACAATTAAAGTTAGCATCAATTCACATTATCTAATAATTCGCGAAAAAACAGGGATGATGTAGGTAAATGAAAAGATTTAAATAGTTTTAATACATTCATCATGCATACCACGTAAAAACTGCGCACATCAAACCGCAAGTATCACGTACGCACCACGTGAGGCCGCAAAATCGTGTCTTGTCACCCATTTTGTTCATATTATCGCATCTTATTGAGCAAAAATACTCAGAACCATTTTTCAATCACCCGTTTCTTCGAATTATGCCTTGGCATTTCTGAAAATAAGACTTCAAAATCTAAAGCTCACGAAAAAACTACTACAAGTCACCCTATAATACAATCACATTTAAATAAAATTATGAAATAATATAAATAAGAATTAAAATTCAATTCAAAGTCAAATTACCAAAATTCATAAAAAAGTTTAACACCTGAAATCAGGCATGAGAGACGATCAACTTTTTCCTTTCTTTGTAAAATTATTCATTTCTAAGATAAAATTTCGATAAAATATCATGTTCACTGTTTATGACATAGTGGCATTGAACTGTTCAGCCTTCAAAAAAAAAAAAAAAAAAATTTGAGAGCCATTAATTAGCAATAAATTAGTGCACACGTGAAATAAATAATTTATTATTTACAGAAAGAATTTAATTTAAAATGTGTGAAAAATCTAAACAAACTATCAAAATCCTAAATGTGCTAATAAATTACCCAAAGTACTAAATAGTATTACAGGTATAACATATGCGTGATATCACTTTATACGTGAGAGAAAATCTCTAGTCCCGATATTAATTTATACGTAGAACACGTGTAATTTGAATAATTTGAACGTATAATTTGAATTTAACAACACCTTCATTTGTTGATGCAATTAAGAAAAATGTAAATTTCAAAAAATAATCAAAAAAAATTTTCGATAAAAAAAAAAGGAAAAACAGTCAATTACAATTTCTTCAAATATATTCGATAAATGTTGGAGATTAATTAAATGTAAAAGACATAGTTGGTAAACAATCAGGGACAGCATTACTCATCCATTCCTATTAGCATTCACACCTAACTCAGTCTCTTTTACGTGATTTTCAAGTGAGGCCTTAAGTCTCTGTTTACCTGTCAATTAGATGGCTCGGTCATTGTCAAATCGTATTTGTTCAGGAGGGATTTTTCTTTAAATCTCATTCTTCCCACTAAGGTAAATATGCGTTAATCGGTATTGGGAGGTCGATATTTTATATTTGAAATGATAATTTCAAATTGAAATTCATATTTTCAATAGTTGGATGAAAGTTGCTACTTCAAATTTAAATTAAACTTGAATTATGTACTTTGAAAGTTACTGGTTTTTGCTGTTGTTTGATTGATCAAATTCAGTTTTTAAATTAAAAATTCTTTGATTTCATTGTTATTTGTATTATTTATATGAAGAAAATACAGGAATGAGGAAAGTTACGGGGAAAGAGAATAATTCAGTGCTATCAAAGATGAGAGCTAAAATGCACTGTGAACAAGCAACGAAGTCATTGTTTATTTACTTTGGGAGGAATTAAATGTGAATTTAATTATAGAATAATGGAAAAAGATATGCAAACAAATGATCTGAACGGCGTTGAAACCGACAGTGGAAATTGTCGGAGTGACACTGAACAGAAAGATGCCTCCGAGTATGTGCTTTTAATTTCATTTTTTTTGCTCATTTAAATCAACTTGCAATTGCATTTAATTTTAATAATCAATTGTTGGAGTTTTTTCTTTTTTTTCCATTTACTAATTCAATGATACTTAACAGGGGAATATATCAGATGAATTCAGCAAATGATTTTTGTATAATTGATTTTCTAAATCACTGCTTAGAAGTACATTATTGCACGCTAGTTTATCAATTAATGTAAGCTCCACGAACATAATTATTTTAAAACATTTAAATTTAGAAACAGATTCAATCGAAAATTGGCTGGAAATTAAATCTAGAAATCATTCAATAAAAAATTTAATAAATTGAAATTATCGTGTTTTGATCTGTTTGACTTTGGATTTAAACTTAAATTTTGAACTCATATGTTTTAAAAGAATTTATGAATTCTCAAATGGATGAAACGTCATACATAATTATGTATTCCGGTTGATGGAATAGATTTTGAAGGCGAAGAAACGAGTAGGGTTAGACTGAGTTCGCGAAATTAATGTAACTCAACAAGTTAAATGAACATTATTTGCGTGATTGTTTTATAGAAATATAATTTTGAAATGTGGAGAGATATAATTCATCGCATGCATTTATGGCTTATAACTTCAAACGTTTATCACGACATAACTTAGGACTTGCAAGGGACATAGAACTAGTTAGACGTTACTGATACGGACTGACCGAGAAAATGATACAATTAATCGGTATAGTAACCATTTTACCGAACAAATGGAATTTCAGCGTAATTTTGATCTGGATCCAGATGATTCATCAGTGATTATTGCGGTAGTGAGTAATATGAAGAAATGATGTTGCTGGAATAATCTATTAAAGAATAACTTCTCCAAGTCATTTTTATTTAATAATCAGATAAACACAGAGAAGCAATGATAATTGGAAGTTGGAGTCATAGTGGGAAGAAAATACAATGGAATGATGTAAATGGACAAAGCAATAAATGTTATTTGTTTCTTCAATATATCATTCTTTAGAGTACTAGATGATCCACTGGTGACATTAAGTGAAGTTATTGAAGCACATGAAGAGCTTGAAGCAGAAGCCGAGGCTCTGTTAGGAGGAGCTAACGCTAATGTTTGCACATATCCGGAGGTTATCTTTTAAATTATAAAATAAATTCTAGTTATGAATTGTGGAGATTAATTTCATTATTACTCTATGTTAACTTATTAGTTAAAAATTGTTCTCAGTGTATTAAAGCGTGCCCATAAAAGTGGTAGTTGAATTTCTTTAAATTTATAACTTTACTCCTACATATTGTTTCAGATTTCCAAGTTAGAGCTTTAATGAAATGTTAAGCGAAAGAAGCTTATTGTTATGTGCTTATCCTATTATTTTTTAATTTCGAATATTCTAAATTTGATGAATTGCAGGGATATAAATCACGACAACCACTGTATTCTTGTCGTGATTGTACAAGTACTACAGGACGTGCAGCACTTTGCTATGCTTGTAGCATCAATTGTCATGATGGTCATGAACTTGTTGAATTGTACACAAAGCGAAACTTTTGCTGTGATTGTGGGAACTCTAAATTTAAAAATGCTTGCACGCTTTACAAGGTAACACAACATTAATATCATATCAAATAAATAAGCTCGCAGTTTATTTTTTATGTTAACTTACTTTTGTTAGAATTTCATTGCTTTTTTTCTGCGGCATTTTTTTATTAGCGAAGTTCGACCTAGGGGCTTAATCATGCTGGGAGGCTGCACATTTAAATATATTTGAAGTACACAAAAGATTTTAAAGGTTAAACAAGGATTACTGCTTGTGTTCTAGTTGAAATCAGACACTCTGAGCCACTGCATTGATCAGTAGTTTTGTAACTCATTTATATTTTTTATAATTCAGTTATCAAAATTACAGTTACTTTTACACGAAATTTTTTTATTTATAATAAAATTCTGTCTAAAGTCATATTTTGAAATTAGTTTTAAAACTTTGTTTTATAGATAATGCATGAAAATCTTCATATTCTTTTTCAGGAAAAGAAACCATTGAATGAGCGAAACCATTATAATCATAACTTCGATGGCCTATACTGTACTTGTAACAAACCATATCCGTGCGAAGAATACAGTGATTGCGAAATGCTACAGTGCATCGTTTGCGAGGATTGGTTCCACATGCATGTATGAAATTTCGCTTTTTTCATTCAAACAATTCTTTCAATTTTTGAAATATTTCATTAAACCTACATATTGCAACTGTATGTTATGGAGGAAGGAAAGAACCTGGTATATGAGATAGGAATTAACGTTGTTTGTTTGTTCTGCAAAACGGAAAAAGCAAAAAAAACTATAATCAACTGGAAAAAAATAAAATCAAAATTTAATGAATGTGTTATTACACCACGTTTTTATAGCATCTGGAGGAAACACCTGAAAGCATTGACACAAGTGAAGTGGAGGAGGTCATTTGTCGAAGTTGTGTCACACGTTTTACGTTTCTGCTGTCCTACGCTGACGGGACCTATAAAGAAGTGTGTGAAAATGATAAATCATGTAAACTGAAATGGCTTGAAGCGAATACTAAAACAGATAAAAACAGTCAGCCGTGTTCTCTGTTTTTCAACTCTTACAAGTGGCGAAATCGTTTATGTCAATGTAAAACTTGTTTGGTAGGTTCTGCAAGCTAAATTTTATCCTAAGTTTGCTATCTGCTGGACTAGATTTCTACATGCTGAAGGATTTTGATTAACTAATAATCATTCATTATTTATTGATTTAATTTTTCTGAATACCATTTTTTCTAGTGACATCTTTTCTGCTTACTGTTTTCACTCTGGACAGAGCAATATGCTGACAAATGTAACGTAAAATTTGACACATTTAAATTCACGTTACATTTTTGTTTTCTTTTTGAGCTCGGGACTGTTCTTCAATATTTTGGACTATCTTAATCCTTTTATGCTGCATTATTTGAAATTCAAGTTTTTAACCAAAAGCGCTTTCAGAATTTTTACGAGGACAATAATCTGCAATTTTTGACTGATCTCACAGATTCTATGCAAGCATTTGTTGAATCACACGGTAATAAAGGTAATGATAGACTGACAGATGATCGAGTTATGACAAATGCATTGATTGATGTAGCTGGTCGTGAAGGTGCGATAACACTTTTTAAAGGTACAGAAATTGACTTTATATAATTTTAAAATTTGAATATATACATATAAAATATATATATATACAAATTTGAATATAATTTGAATATTAGATGTTTGCTGAAATTTAAAGTTTTTTAGGATACGAAGAAATGAAGAGAAAACTGGGAAATCACTTGAAAAGATTAGCCGATGAAGGAAGAGAAGTGAAAAAAGAAGATATTGATCATTTTTTTCAAGAACTTGAAATGGAACGTAAACGACGTCGTGAAGATATTCTTTCTCAGTTGTGAATTAATCTCTCGGATCGAACAATATTGGCGTTCTTCAATGTGTAATTGATACCTCTGATTTCGTATTTAAAAATACTCTTTCACTGATTGTCACCATTGGTTAATTGGATTTGGATGAAATTATTATAGTTTCAAATCGAGCTTCAAATCAATATTTGATTTAATGTTACTTGACTATGTTATTTAAACTGAAAAATAATTTCACCAAAATTACTTGAGCTTTCTCTACTTTGAAATTATTGAAGATCTCACTATAAGTTGAGGCACTATTATTTTTAATCTCTCTAGTTTTAGTTACTTGCTATTTGCATCATTTACTATTAAATTTTTCTAGAATAATATTTTGACAGTGTTGTTTTTATGATTTTTTTAGCGAGAAATCTTTTTTAATTTCAAATGATCTGTAAGATAATGTTGCAGGTTAAGGAAGTGAGCAGTTTGAATTATCTCTTTTCCTTTGTTGCATATATTAAATCATCCTGATTATATACTTGTTCGTTGGACAAATTCACAAGAGTTATTTCAGTCAATTATATTTTTATATGAGTTGGTTTGAAAATTACTAGTTTAACTTAAAGCGGAAAAAAGTGATTCCTGCTTTTATCTTGTAGAAAATGAAATTTTATTTTTTTAATACTTATCATACATGATGATACTATAATTTGAATATACTACTTTTGTATTCTGTACTCTATCACGACTTCTAGAAAGTACTCTGTTATGGAGATTAGTTTCATTTGTCATTTCACGATAGTGTCTTAACGTTCACATATGAGTATTACCAGTTTTTTTGCGAATAAATGATCAGAATCAATTTGTTATGGAAATCAAGAAATCGTAGATATTATTTTAATCAGTTGCATTATTACTTCGTGATTATTAATCAATTAATTCTTTACTGGAGTGAAAAATTACTTAATTTAAAGTTAGAGGAATGGGTGATGTAAGTTGTCGAAATTATAAATTATCAGTAGACTGAAGTATAATTTCTAGTTATATTCTTAAGAAGTCGATGTAATTAACATAGGCTGGATGATTCTTCTATGCATTTCCCACGTTTCAATGAATTTAAATCTTTTATTCATGATTTAACAATGCATGCACAATTCAGATAGATTACATGGAACTTGCCATTGTTTTATATTGAGATTTTTCCAGCCATATTATTTGTTATTGCAGATTTCGTAGTAGCTGTTAGAAATATTTTTTATCAGAATATGGGAAACGCTGGAAATTTTTGTGACAACAGGTGCTGTTGATTTAATGGTGTCAAAAAGTCGAAAATGATAAATAAGCTATACACAATCTCATTAAAGTATCGTCCAACTCGTAACAGATTGTTGTAAGTTTTCTTAATATCTATCTCTCATTAATTTTGTCGAATATTGGCTTTCTTACAGCTAACATTTTCAGTATATAATTATGATATAGATTTCACTATTATTTTCAGAAGTGTAATATAATGAAGATTAGATAACTCTTGTATTTTTTATGATGAAATTGTAGCACAATGAAAATTAAACTTGAAATATTTTAGGAAACTTAAAGATATTTTAGATTGCTTTTAAGCATAAATCAGCTTCCTAATTTTTCGTGACAACTTGTAAATATTTCTTGACTATTTCAGTGTAATTTATTCATAAATGATTCATTATTTTTTTAAAACACTAAAAAAAATCACGATTTAAATCACATATGTGATTTAAAATACTGACAATACATAAATGCCATTCAATTATGATAGACTGATATTATCTTGATAATCACAAGTTTTTATGACTGAGCTGATTATGAAATAGATTTTCGTAAAAGAAATTAAATTAGCATAATTCGTAGCAGTATCGAATAATTCTTAACAGTTTAACTATTTATATTCTAGAATATGCATGTTAGCGATATTTCTTCGTGTTCTTGCTTATATTTATTGCACTGACTTTTTGAAAAAGCGTCCAGAACTAAATGTACCACAGAATTCATTTCGAAGACTTATTGATGGGATACATATGCTTAGAGACGGCATTTCTCCGTATGATGGCGATACGATACACTGCGTATGTTTGCTTATATTAATTAATTTTTAATTTAATCAATGGGAATAAGTTCTTTCTTTTTTTATGTGTGTACTATTTGCATCACGAAGTTGTTAATTATAATTTCATCCTGTGTCATGGATCATGTCTTATTTGAGAAGCTCTTTATTTTGATTACACTTGTTTCGAAAATTGCAAATGATTTTGCTTTTCTCGCTGAAATCTGATTGTTAGATAATGCTTCATTTACTGATTGGATTGCTAAACTTCAAAATTGACTATTCATTTTGTTTTGATCTGCATACATATAACTCAATCATTTACGGTAATTAGTAACTAGTTACTAACTAATTTGCTGTTCACCGTTGAATTTAGGATTATTTGCTTGGTTACTTTTTTTTTTTGATCAATTTTTTTTAATTGAAAGCTTTTAATTAATTTAAGCTGCCGCAACCGTGTCGCTGTCACACTTCTATTGATTATATTTGATTTAATTTTTTATCAAACTTATAACTTGTTCACATTAAGTGTATAATAGTTATTAAATCATTTACTGTTAAATATTGTTTTTTGAAGAAATTGAAATTATATGAAACTAAAGATCATCAGCTCAACTTATTTTTAGCAACCTGTACTGCTGCACTTATTCAATTCATTAATCGATCATTCGAACCTGTTGTTGATAGTCTTTTTGGTATGAAGCTTTGTCTTGGAATGAAATTAAAATATTATCTCGAAATTAACTCTCTTTTTTAATTAGTGTTTGAAGAGTAATGTGTACCATTATTAAACATTTTTGTGTAAGAATTCTATTATCGATCAATGTGTGTGCACAACACACATAGGCTTAATAAAGCATATTGGAATATTTTCTATTTATAAGTAAAATTAAATATGACACAATGTGATGTTATAAATGTATTGTTAATTGGGAAGCTTTTTAAAAATACTATTTTTTCTGCAGTTCTTTGATGTGGTGACGAGTGAAATTTTACGTATGGTAGCAACAGTTTACCTGAGAAATCAGGAAAGTAGTGCAGAAAATATCGAACGAATTGCTGATTTGGTTTCAAAATGGTAAGTGAAATTATTATTATGTTCAAAAATATGACTAAAAGAATTTTGTTTCTCAACTATGATATTCAGAAATATATGAACTTTATCTTAAAAGTTGAAAGCAGATTTTGAGGTAAAATAATTTCTGTGTATGTTCTGTTTTTCAGCACTTCTATTCATTTGTTTATATTTTCTAATTTCAGCTATATGCTCAATCCTATTGCTGTTGCCAGCTGTGCTATTTTTAGTTTATCAGTTGTTTGCAACCTTATTACTGCACTCTTCATTTTGGCATTTGTAAAAAGTGAGTTAATTTCATACTAAATTTGGTTCCACGTTGATATCACTAGCAAAAAATAATAGCCCTGGTGAGTTTGGATGCTTAATTTCTTTTAGCAAATTAACCGTAAAGTAATATCAAGTTACTAAGTTATGACGTAATTGCGCGCATCATTGCTTAATATTATATGATATTCAAAAGCAAGAGAAAGAGGCAGCAGCAATTTACAAGTTAGCCCCATCCGAAAAGTTCTTAGATATACATTTTCTTCATTTGTACGAGAAGTGTTCTTTTAAATAACAGTGGAGATTTCAGGCTCTCTACTATTTAGCTCGATATTATTCAGTATAATTGTGCAGCTATCACTTTATCCAGCTATTTATATATGCGCTTTATTAGTGAAATTCTCGACATTTAAAGAGCGTGCAATGATAATCATATTTTCGACTATTATGCTGATTGGATCGTTGTTTTTCAATTATTTTTTGAATGGAAATAATTGGAACTATATTGATTCAACCTACAAGTTTTTGTATGTTTTATTCTTTTCATAGTTTCTGTTTAAAATATTGTTATAAGGCTTCTGTCTTATAAAAAAAACTTTAGAATATGAAACTGAAATATTATAAAATATGGCACAAAAAAAAGAATTTGTTGCGAATAATATAGCTGTACAATGTGAACTTAATTATGATTTGAATTTAATCTTTTTTCTTTATTTGGCGCTTTCTAGATTGGATGTTCGTGACTTGACGCCAAATGTTGGCATATTCTGGTATTTTTTCATTGAAATTTTCAACCATTTCCGGTGGTTTTTTCTATGGGTATTTCAAGTCAACATCCTTGTTTACCTTGTACCTTTATCACTGACATTAAGGTGACTTTTTCTATTGAAATCAATGGAATTTACAAACCAGTTTAGCTTGTTAATTTAGCTTGAAATGCAATCTGAAAGACGGATTCAGTTCTTCTATTTGTTATATTTCATATCAGTTTGAGTTTGAGATATTTTCAGATTGAATGCATTCATTATCATTTGCAAGTGTTTTTATTTCAGATCTAATGCTTTCCTACTTCTACATCTGTTAATGATTCTCGTCTCTGTCTTTGCATCGTATCCATCGATGGCTGAAGCCTTGGTTTATTTGAGCTTATTACCTCTTTTTGAAAATTTAAAAAAATGTTAGTTTCATACTCTTGCATGTTTTTATATAATTATTACATCAGTTTTCGATAACTGAAAATTATTTTCTAAGAAATGAGGATATATATGAGTTATTTTTAAAGTTTCATTCAAAAATTTTCTGTTCGTCGTTTAATCACTTCCCCGACTATTTTATGCAGATTTTCGTTGGGGATTATTTTCCGGTGGAGCAATGGCTGTAACAGTCATCTTGGCACCAGTGATGTGGGAAATGTGGATTGTTACCGGTTCAGGAAACGCAAATTTCTATTTTGCTATCACTTTAACATATTCCATTGCCCAGGTATTCACTTTTTTGCCACATTTCACAGAATTTGTCGAAATTTTATTATTATTAAAAGCTGTTGATAAGATCGGACATTTTGTAGATTTCGCATATTATATTTGCTAATACTGAGGAAATGAATACTTGTTTTCGTCCTTCAATTAGTGCATTCTCTATATTAATGCCTTATTTATTTTTTATAGATTTTTTTGCTTACCGATCTTCTATATGGTTATTTACGCCTGAAGCTTGTCGAGAGAAGAGGAATAACTGATGAAAGTAAAATAGCAGCTATTTTATTCGAATAAATCTTACATTTAAAGACATGTTTTATTGCATCTTGTGATTGCAATGATGCTTTATATAATCATTACTTCTTCAGCATCAACAATCATTTCGAGACCGTCTTTCTCTCTCCCTATCATCGAAATTTTTTTCCACATAATAATATTTAGAACGTACCAAATGGGATACTGCTATCAGATTTGTCAAATACAGGGTTTTTTTTGCTAATCTCAAAGTTAACATTTAATTTTTCTGGGATAATCTGTCTAGTGTGCATATAGCAGAAAGTGTATTTATTCTAATTAAAATAAGAACTTAATAATTGGTTTTTTGGGAAGTTTCTATTACTACATGCCAATAAATTTAACTACTCAAATATTGACGCTTATGTTAAAGTATTGTTCCTAGCATGACAACACCGATGATGATGAAGCACTGAATTGCAGTGCGGTTAAATAGATACAAATCGAATATCAAATTATAATGCAGAGGCATTCGAATAACTTGTGAAAATGTTAGTTATTTTAGAATACGACACTGAAGAGAAAATCTCACATCTGCTTTAATTTTCATTTTTGTAATTATTATCAGAAATCTGAAATGGATTTCACGAAGATTTTCACTTTTTTTTAAAAAATGAGCCCTTGACAATCGAAATAACGAGTGAGCTACAATTTATATCCGATTCAATAATGCTGGAGTTGCATGTTCTGGAAAATATTCAATAAGTGAAGATTGCAATTAAATGATTTCTTTTTTAATAACATTACTTTTAATATATTCTTCAGTGATGTCTCCAGTAATGAGAAGGGATCAAAAAAATGAGATTATTTCATTTGAAATTGCAATTCTTCTTAAAACTTTCCTATTGTAATTCTGTAGCAGGCTCATGAATTTGACAATTTATTAATAGATGATATAAATGATTAGCAGACTATAAGAACTGGAGATATTTGCACTAACCATAGTTAGTTTTGGCTATTTCCAAACCAGCTTGTAGAGATTTTATAAAATGATGAGAATGATGGCGTAGCTTTCATACTTCCTAATTGCTGTTGTTGATTTCTTGATTCCTTCTTTCTCACATCTGCTACACCAGTTGATAATGGTAGTATATGGTCGAGCTTCTGCAAAGTTTTGAAAATCTTGGGAAATTTAGATCTTTTTTTGGTGATTAATTGAACCAATGAAAAAACAAGTCAAAAACAGTACATACAAATCAAATTTCATGCAGTTTGCAGTGTCTAAAGAAAATTCTTTTGGTAAAAGATTTTAATAACATCATTTTTTTTTCTTTTGATATTTTGCCTATTGCTTACCGTATTTTTCGTTAAACGTGGAATATGTGGGAGACGTGGTGCATCATTAAGCCTAGGTATAATATCAACAACAGCCGAGAAAGATGCATTTAATGTAAACTCTTTGTTAATTGTAACATCCGAAAGTAAATGTGCAAAAATGATCTGAAAAAAAGAGGACTCTTATATTACGTGGAGCTAAGAAAAAATTTATGATACGAATCGTTAACTATTTATTAAAGCTGTCAGCAATTTCAGTAACTAACGATATCGCCACAATTTAATCGGAGCTGCAGGAATATATCCCATTGTATTCAATATGAGTGAAAAATTCCTCAATTGTTGCGCAATTTCAATTTAACAGTCAAAACAACATTTTTAAAACAATGAAAAAAAAGTACAAACCGAATGACGTTGGGCCACCATTCGAGCATTTTTTCCAAGTGGGCTAGAGACAAGACTCAAATCAAAAGGATCCAGTTTTGCTTCTAAAAGAGGAATTAACGGACGCATGCTACCGTTCGGCAAGATAACATTCAAAAAACGAACATCGAAAAGGTACTGCAAAGTGATTCGAGATGATATCTTTACATTAGAATGAGCTATGACGGAATATACCGAAAGAAGTAACTGTTCAAGGTGCTTTAAAATATGTGATCGAATATTCCGTGTACATAAATAACCAATGGAATTTTTGGAGATCTGAAATTTGAAGTCTTGAATTTTCTTTTGAAATAGGTCATAAACTTATCCTAAAATATATAATGAAACGATATCCCATCTTTATAAAAAAACTGCTTAATTTCATTAAACTAACAGATATCCAGCATAAAACTATTATATTATGGATGTTATGATATTTGTCGTAGTTGATATCTTACGCATTCCAGACAATGCAAGAATACTTTTAAAAAAGCCTGTTCTCCAACTAGTAACAGCAAAAGTAATTTAAGCAAACAAAAAATTCTTCCTGAAGTTATCATATGATAAAATTTACCTTTTGGCATAAATCATACAGAAAAGAATATAAAATTCGACTAATTTGTACAGGAACTTCCACTATACCAACTTCAGGTAATTCCAATTTTTCAAATTCCTGTAAAACATGAATTAGTTCGCAAACATAGGATAACAAAGAAAATGATATTTGGCAAATTCAAATCCAATGAAAGTGAGGCGAACAAACCTCATTTTCCCATAAAAACAGTAAAAATAAATCAAAAAACATAAAAAATGAAATTATTTGGAAAAGTTGTATGATTAACTGACAAACTTGCAAATATGGTATGAAAATGAATGAATCACTATACACTTCGGTTAGTTTTCTCATTTGTTTCTCTTCAGCACAATTTTCAATAATTACATCCAGATAAGCACTACAAATAAACCAAATATTTTTATGACATTTTCATCGAATTCTTCAGATATTGAAAAAAAAATAAAATGAAAAAAAGATTTCCACCAAATATTTTACTTTTCCTAATACTATGAGCAGAAATAAAACAGGATATATACAGATAGCATATAATAGACATAACATTACAACTTAATTTTTGTTTGAACAATACTGTTATAAACTATACTCTCTATGCAGTAAAAATGTTATGAAAAGATAGCATTGTCGTTTCAAAAGAGCACTGAAATTTAGCACTAATCAAGAGATATGTAAAATTTTAATATAACAATTTAGAAGTATGTAGATTTAAGAAAGAATTTAAATTAAATATAATCATACCAAAATGATTTTTCAGCGCTTCCACATAACATACCCACACATTCCATTATACGTTCTATGTTTTTTGACATAGAAAGAGAGATAGACGAATTACAAGATTGCATCAAAGCAATATAAACTCTTGCCATACGCAACGCATAATCGGAATGTAAACCAACTGAACTATTATTTGAAGTATTAAATCCTTCCACAGCAATGCACAACCTACAAATGAAAATTTTAACGGCAAAAATTTCTCTTAATTACAAAAGCTTGATAAAAGAAGCGAAGATCTCTCAAGTTAGGTCAGCATAATCATGGTGATATAAGCGGTGATACATGACACGACTTTTACTTTTCTGCCGTAGTTAATTGAAGTAGTTAATTAATGTTTGTTATAAAAAAAAAAGCGTTTCATGTTATTGTTTATAGCGGTATATTTTGTTTCCTTACCTTTTTAACATTTCCAAAACGACAACAGAAAACTGCTCGCGTAGTTGGCTCACTGTTTGTTCCTTACCAATTTTTTCATATTCGCTGATAGAATTCAACAAAGAATGTAAACCATCATTAAATTCCTTGACAGTACTGAAATAAAATGAAATAAAATACAATTTTGATAATTGGTTATACTCCATTTTTTCAAACCTTTATCTCCGATGTTGCTTTAAAAATTAAAAAGAATAAACCTTATTAATTCTTGTGAAACGCCAGCAGCAAGAAAAGAATCAAGCTTTGAAGCACGTTTTTTGAACAATGCTGGGGGATGGCATGAAATATTGGGAATTTTGTCTAAAAGACTTTGTTCCAGCACTGATAATTCACTGATGATTAGTTCCTTAAAAACAGTACTAATAAGAACAGAAAAACGTCTTTCTAGAGACAAACAGAGATATATTCATAATTAATCGTTTTAAATCTATATTTTTAAACATCTATGTTACTTAGATAATGAATTGCTTCACGATAAGATGTCAATGTTGTAGCTCGGACTGCATAATGATCCAGTTTGGCATCGAGAACTACAACATTAAATCATTCTAGTTAATTTGACTGCAGAAAAAAAAATATTCAGCAATTAGATACTTTCAAGAAACAAACAACCTGGAATCTTTCGATAACCATATTTCCGAGAAATCGCTGATATACTGCTCTACTGTCACCAACTAATGGCCATTTCTAAAAAATGCCGATAATAAGAAGTCGCATTATATCGAGACAACTACAGTGTTCTATCATAGAGGTGTGATAGAACGACTATTATGAAAGCTAAATGAAAAATGAAACAAAATCTATATCGCATAATATAGATCAATTGAGTTAGCATAAAAGAAAGAAAAAAGATTAAAACTGAACTCAAAAAAATAGGAAAACTTTAAAGAAGATAATATACCTCAGCAAAAGCTTCCAGTAGAACCTTGATAAAAGCAATCACTGAAGATGTATCCTCCATAACATCACATTTCAACTTTACAATATCACTCGAGGCGGAACAAATACTAGAGGTAATATAATATAACATAATTTTAAGAAATATCATAAAAATTTATGAAAAGATATCTTTCTTAGCACGAAAAAAGAAGTCTTTAACAGTTCAAGATGAGAAGAGGAAATTTTCGAATCTTGAGTTTAAACATAATTGGGATTAATACTTCAATTTAACTTCATTCACCTGCTCAAAAATGAATCGCAGTGCGTGAACAGAGAACCTTCATCGATAGGAGTCAATGCAAGTCGTCTGCAGTGATTATTTGTTTCTATAATTTCTGCTTTGATGCAGTTCCCAAAATAAAGCATTTCATCACAGATCATTTTTTCCAGTACTTCTAAAATCACTAAGATTTTGCAAAGCAAAATTAAATACTTACATAGATAAAAAGATTTTTAAAATTTCCTCATTCTAGTTTGAGGAGCTCTTCCATATAAATTTCGTAAACAACTTAAAACACATAACTTTATTAAAAATTTATAACTTATTTCGGAATTTATCAGATTTCGTACAAATTTAAATCATTATTTTTCTTCTGCAACATAAAATTCCTTATATTTGCATACTAGGAATCCAAAGAGGTGTGGATATTGCTTGCAACACTGTAGTTAAATGACCATCAACAAAAATATGTTTCAAACATTCGAAAGTTTGACGAACTTTCCACACCAAATCAATTAACGATATCGAGCTGTTCAACGCTTTTTTGATAGTTGCCTAAAACAATGAATTTCCGATGAAGAACCCAACTTTTTTATCTTTTACAATAAAAATACCTGAAAGTTTAAAAATATAAGGCTCCTTTCCGAATTCACACAAAACTTTTTTCCTCTGAAACAATATGCCATGAATCTAAAAAAAGCAATTTCATTATCACGCATTACTTTGTTATACTTTATGTTCTACAAAATACAATATTCTCTCTCTGTTTATTATCGGAGAGATCTACACTCTATAGCCAGTCAGCAAATCTCGAGCAAAAGTAAAAAAAGACAACTGATCAGATCGATAACAACAGAAGCAATACAACTGACCATTTTTTGTTGAATGAAGATATCCAATAAATCCTTGCTTGAACAATTTTTAAGAATTGCAATTGCTACTATTTGATTTAAGGTTTCATTTGCGGCAGGAAGTGCTCCTAAACTATTGACAAATTCATCTTCAAGCTTCAGTCGCATCTGTATAAGTTTCGGTGACATCTGATGAACCAGATGTGAAAATTTCTTCGAACAAATGATGTCGGTAGACAAATTATGATGAAGCATTTCAATAAGCACTAGAATAAATGCATCTGACAGTGTATCATCTCCATCAATCTGAAAAAATGAAATGCTAGTGCACAGGATGAAATCTTCAAACTACTTCTGAATTATTCTTTGCAACTATATGAAGTATTTGATGTACCAATGATTTCATACTATTGGGATGCGTGCTTTATAACAGGTCTTCAGGATACTCGTCATCTATACTAAACACTGAAGAAGTGTTTGGTATAGATAACGAGTATTCTTAAGAGCTTTTATATATATAAAAGTTGTGAATTAACAAAGTTATAAAAATATAACGATAAAAGGTTTCATACAAATGACATATTCGAAGTAATACATATTTTACATCAATATGTGGAACACATAAATAATTGGTCGCAGAGCAATGAAGCATTCAGTTTTCGACTGCGATAAAAAATTATCCAACGCGAATCAAAATACATGAATACATATAAACTATGTAAAAATGAGAGAAAACGAAAATAACTTTACCAGTAAGTATAACTTCGACAGTGCTAATATTCTACAAAGCTTTGCACTTGATATGGAACGTTCGGTAGTAAACGAAAGATCAGTTCCAGCACTTCGAACAACAT
Source organism: Mansonella ozzardi (assembly GCA_029876185.1). Taxonomy (NCBI): domain Eukaryota; kingdom Metazoa; phylum Nematoda; class Chromadorea; order Rhabditida; family Onchocercidae; genus Mansonella; species Mansonella ozzardi. The sequence continues at coordinate 21,361 of JARVGP010000386.1, read as the reverse complement.
GAACACATTGCACCAATGAATTAGCGATTTCCATTATATGACGAACTGAACTGGATGCATCGAGCACATCTCGATAACGACGACCTACCATCTGTCGCATTTCTTCTTTCTTCTCTTCCACTTCCACGCTAAATTTTTTGAAAGTTATATTAAAAGTAATCATGCAAATAAAATAAAAACTTTACGATAATAAAGAAGACGTATACAACATTATCTTACTAAAAACGAACTCTGAATAATTGTAATATTACCTGTAATAAAAGTTAACAGTGAACTATCATTATGAAAATTAGAAAACTTTGGAACAAAAGAGTGAAGCAACAATCAGGATGCTATTGTGATTAAATTATCGTGTAATGCAATAGTCAAATAAAATTTGTTATCTTGATATCCAATATTTTAAGAAGTCCTTACCAAAGTTTGGAATGTATATCCTGTAACTGATCAACTGATAAATCTTGCATTAAACGTTCAACGTCCATTTCGCTCTTATCCCTCTGTTTTACTTTCTTGTTTCTCAGTCGATTCGGAAAATTTAACTTCCTAAGAATTTAACTCTTCTGAGAGACTCAACGATCCAAGTATTACACAAATATCAGTAGAGAAAAAAAAGATATTTAATATTCACAGCTATCCTTTCTTACTTAAAATAATTTACTTAAACAAACTGTAATATGTGCAATTCAAAATTCTCGAATTAATAAAACACAACGACACACATCACTACATTATAACCCACAATTAATTAAAATCCTGCATACTTTTAAACCTCTTCCGACATAATTTTTAATTTCAATTAAATTAAATTCGTCGAATCCCTCTATTAATAAATCAGATGCACAATTTCAATAATGCACTCATAACAGTTTATTACTTGAAAGCTTTACAAATGTAGAATTGCTTCATCCTAAAAGCAGTAGCGTAATTTTAGGCTTGTTTTAATGGGAAAATTTCAACTAATTTTGCCAAGATAGAAGTTCGAGTCTTGAAACCAATTAAATTCAATTTGGGAAATTAAACTGCTACATTTTACTGATGGTGTTTTATCAACAGTATTTAACATAAAAGATAAAATCGATTGCAGTAAACTTCATTTTGCATTTCGACTACGATTATAGAAGATATGCTGATTTTATTGTAGCACCTTACAACATTGATTGGTAGTAATCAAAAACAATATCATTCAGAACAATAATGTTCCAACAAGTTATTCTTTAAAAAGTTAAAACAGGAATATTCTAATAGTGATAAACATGAAATATGTTAACATTCAAGAAAAGAACAACAATTAAGAAGCTACTGAAAATGGATTGTATCATGATAAGGATGAATATGAAATATGCATACATGAACGATATTCAATAAGTCATGATGTGAAACTCAAGCAAAACCTGCAGATCCATTTTTCAATGTCCAACTTCACCAACTTTACCGGAAACCTAAAAGGACGAAATAGAAAGATAAATAGAGATGAATACTGTATACGAGCTACAGATGCAATTATAGTCAAGCAAACATAATAGTGAGATGGGCACTCCTGTTTTGTGCTTAGCTATATAAAAAGTTACGTGCTTTTTTCTTGCTTGAAGAAAAAGTTTGCAGCAATTTCAAAGAAATTTATATTGAAAATTTAAGGGGAATTTCTAATCTATTATATTGAAATCTGACTGAAAATTTGAGATATAATGAACTAACTCGCTTAAAATCTTGCATATTTGTTGCAGAAAGTGGCGTTCCATAGAGACGAAGGGCTTCGATTATTGTATTTTCAGTCCCGCCTTGATTATCTTCCACAAACAGCTGTATGTTTTTTACGTTTTGAAACTTCACGTAACGTAGATTACATAATTCTCCTTCGATCACCTAAAAATTCAAGCTTTCTAAAAGTGTTTTAAGTAAACTACTTGAGCTATTAACAAATTGCACAAAGAATATTCTTTCATCATTTATGTCACAGAATAGCTTCTTTGCTGCAATGTGACAGCTAATATCATATTCATCAGATATACCTTTTCGGAAAACGAGATGGTTTGCACACTTTCAGCACTTCCTGCTCGATCGAAATCAAGGATACTTGCAAGATTAGTAAAAATTTTGACGGTTTTTGGTGCTGATGGACCACTGCCCTTTAAATAAATGGAATGGATTTTTACTGGTTGATTAAACGGAAGTGATATAATGAGCTGAGGATCACAATCGGATGTAAGCATGCCTTCACCATTGAGTAGACTCCTAAAAAACGGAAATTGTCATCAAAAAACAAACATTTTATTGCTTTCATATATCCTAAATTATGCATATTCCTGATACTTCACTACATTTCACATCACTACGAATGCACTATCTTTCATTAAAATGTATTATTGAGAGGTGAAATGAATAGCTCAAGAAATTTCACGAATATCTTGCGGAAATTAAGATCACTTCTATACACAAACCTCAATGTTGCATTATCATCCTCATTTAAGCATTCCACTTGTGTTTTATCCACAAAGGTTATGAGATCAGTTTGTCCCACAACTGGGCTATCTTCTTTTGGTGCATTTTCCGACCATTTTTTCACCAGACTTTCTAATGCAACTGGATCACCACCACATAGAACATCGACTTTCACCCTGCATTCAAATTTTCTTAGAAGAGGGAAACCATATAAGATAAAAAATAAAACTTGTTTTTCTATTTTTCATATTAACAACTATATTTTTAAATCATTACTTGATTTCTAGTTTTATTTTCTCATCTTTATTTTTAGCTATTTTTATCAGTAAGCAATTAGCATTTGAAAGAAAAAAAAAGAAAAACAATATTTTAATAGAATTTGCCATTTTAAATTGAAAGAGACAAATTTTAAATTTTATAAATAATTACAGTACCTATTCATATATACAATGAATGTAGGCATTGCAGTAACTCCTTGTAGTGTCGATAGATCTTTTGCCTTATCAACATCCACTTTTACAAACACAACATTTAAATATTGATTGGAAAGTTGCTCAAATATTGGTGCTATTCGTCGACATGGTCCACACCTTTAACAATATCAGTAACATTCCAAATTAACAAAACGACAAAATTTTATGTAGAACTTATTCTGAAGGAACAAAATTAGTCATTAAAAAAAACCAATTAGCAAAACAAAAATAAAAAGGATGATAACGATATTCTTTGAATTTGAAAGATGCTTTTCTTTTTAATGAAAATAATATCAAAAACTTAGAAGAGGTAGTGGAACTTTTCTTATCGAAAATTTTAAACTTTTTTCTCCTAATGAAAAAAAAAAATTATTGCATCTAAAATTTGAAATAATAATCAACAATAAGCACTAAATAATTAACCAAATTGCATAAAAATCAACAATAACAGGTTTAGCGTTAGCATTTGCCAAAAATCCATGAAATTCTGCATCCGAATTACAACGATGAACAACCATAATTGCAATAAAGAGTGAAATTCCAATTCACAATCGATTTCCTCTCAGCTATAATTTTATGTTTAAAAAAATTGACAAATCGAATTTTCCTCAATGTCTTTTTTTTGATCAAAATTAAATAAATTTTCATTTAATCGAAAATTCATACTTCCACCTGAATATTTTGTGACATTTAAAACTAACGAATAATTGTATTTGTTTGGCACATTTATGCAAATATTATCTGAATATCTTATTAGCCATTGACAGGTGTTTAAAGCAAAAAAAAAAAAAAAAAAATCCATTAGACGTGTAAATGTTGGTGAATTAAACCAAGAATAGTTTAACAATCTGTCAGCAACAAATTTACTTGATAAATTTATTTTTCCCTCTATTCATAATTTTAATCACATGCATACATGCATTATGACAATAAAAAAAGTACAAATGAAAGGATAATATTCAATTGATGTGTGAACAATGCCAATTAAAAATCCAATTAAGTATTTTCTGCCTGAACAATGATAAGATAAGATTAACTTTATCACATATTTTGCCATTTCCACTGTAACATTATTTTTCATTAAATAAATTTAACTATCAATTTCTTTTTTAGTTTTGACAGAGCAATAATGAAATGAGGAATATGGCTGAACAAGAGTAGAAATTAGCATACATATATATCAACATATTAAGAAAGAGATTGTGCAATCATAAGCAAAAGGTGAAAATATACATAAAATCCAAACATATGACGAAAAAAAAGTGACAATTAAAAATCTATGAAAAAGTAGACAACGATTTGTCCCATTTTCTCTTCACAATTCTCTCCAACCACTGTGTGATTCTTGCAGAGAAAACTTCCAGCTAATTCGTTCTCCGAAAAAAATAACGCATCTTCGAACAGTTTTTTTGATTTCCTACATTAACGTTCATTCAAATGAGACTCTAAACAAAATTCGAACTTCCAAATAAAGTTTTCTTCCGATCAAAGTTTTCTACAACAAAAATTCCACAAGATTTTTTGAAATTTCAAAGAGAGGAAACGAACATTTCTGTCACAGTAAAACAAATGTGACATAGAAGTTTCTAAATACAAGACAAATAAATATAAAAGATGGATGAAGATCACTATTACAAATTTTTGCATATTGCATAATTAAATAAATCATAGCAAAAATCATGCAAACTTACAAAAGTAAAAAAACCGTGCATAATTAAATCCGGAATGAAATACAAAAGAAATGCACAAATACACAATTTTTAGAACAGAGCTTAAAAACGAAGCATCAGTATTAACAATTTGTTTACATTTTACGAAATTTCAAAACTGAACACGCAAATCAGTCATAAAAATGTCGTGATGCGAAAACACTTCAAAAGAAAGATAATAATTGCCTTCAAATTATTAAATATCTCTAATAAAATTCAAAAAAATTCTGTTTTTGATTTAAGGATGACAACATGCACAAGTCATTTTAATTACAAACCTACTAGGATTATAGAAAATGGACGAGAATTGTGCCAAATTTGACGCTCAGAATGAACAAGGTACAATCTGCTTATTGTGGTCATCCAATGCATTCAATAATTTTGTTTAGCCAACGAACATCAACATAACGGATAAGAGTGAAAACATCAGGCGTCCGGATTTCAGATATCAAAAGCGCTAAAATTTTAAAAATTTAAAAAGATTTATGACTGAAAATTGCATTAAAAATTCTGCAAATTTTTTTTAAAAAAGTGGTACGAAATGTTACTTTTTGGCTTTTAAAATAAATCTTAACTAACGAAATATTTTAGAATATAGACAAAACTAAGAAAAAAACACCTTTTCAGCGCTTTACAAAATTTTGCAAGAAGGAGAGTTTACGAATATTTGCATATCTATATGGTTATTAATTCCCTCGAAATATGATTAAATTATATGTAGTTGAAGCAGTATACTTCAGTAAAATACGGAACGCTGAAGCTATTTATTCCAATGTAAGAGCTTATCTGAAAAATATAAAAATTCTTAATCAAACAAATCTAGAAATGGAAATGTTCGAAAATTCAGCGGAAGCACATATTGAAAAAAAAAAAAAAAAGCATAAAAAAATAATAAAATAAGGTACTCATTCTTTCACGGTTTGGCAATTTTAGCTTCTAGCATTGACACTTTTTGCGATACTTCCAATCGAAATTTATTCATTGTTGTGAGTAATTCTTCGAATTGTTGAACTAAGCGATTATATTCACTACGCGGCACAAATTCATCACTAATGTCACTGTTAATATTCCTCGGTGATAATGGCTGCGACGCTTTTACCGATTTTACAGATGGCGCTACAATTCAAAAAACGCTTAAGAAACGGTTAATACTGGATAATGAATTAAGGGTGTAACTCAGTAAGAGCTAAATTCGAGCTTACCAGAAAAGCACTTTTAAGCGAGGAATCTTGTTAAATGTTAATAATGATATTAGGACACGTTATGGTTTAAAATCCTCTCATACGAAAAGAACATATTAGATCAACAGCAAAATCTGCAAGCACTCGAGAAATGATGTGCTGGAGATAATTTATAAAGAAAGAATGTATTCCGATAATTTTTGAACTTAACATCATATTAAGAAAAACATAAGGTCAGAAGATGAGATCCGAATTCCTCATCTTTTTTCAAAATCTAATAAGAACTTATCGACAATTTGGAAATCTGTTTTAACTAACTAGCTTTTTTCTCTTTTAAGTGCATTTCAACTAACACAATCTACTACTTTGGATTTCAGTGCTTTAAAAACGTAAAAAAGACTTTTAAAAATAACACATTTATTTTTTTTAGTTTCCCAGTTTTCATACTTTCAGTTTTTTAATAGTTTTTTTCAGTTTTTTTTTTTTTCACTTTTTTAAATCAATTTCCCAATTCTTCTTAATTCTTTAAGGCTTACTTTCAGTCTGTTTTGTCCAGAAAAAAAGTCAATTACCTCTTGATAAAGACGGCTGTGAATAAATGTTAGACAAAGAAGCAGTTAATGATGTTGTAGGTGAAATTTTTCCAGATTCGGCCATCAATGTTTCATCATCAGTTGAAACTTCATTTGTCTTCTGTAATTTGATATATCTTTATTAAAAAACAAGATTTCTGGAACAAGCTACAAATTGGCGCTAATTTCTACTAGAGATTTTAACATCGTATTATGTAACAATGGATTATATAAAATGAATCCGCCATAATTTTGAAAAAAAAAATTCCTCACGCACGAAAATACGTAATTTCTAATGTCCAGAAATAGATAGTGTCCTCAATAAAGAAACTAAAAAATGAAATAAAAGTCAGTTATTTAAATTAACTATACAAAAGTTTAAATCAAATATCGAACAAGCGAGATTAAATCTGAAACCGTATAAGTGAAAACAGGAAGGACACAATTTTAGGCTAAATAAGCAAATCTTGATGTCGAAGTTGAAGCATATCACTGTACAGAACAATGGAAATACCAGTGCCATAAAGAAAAAAGTGAACGGTCCAAAATTAAAGATATTAAATCTAGTAAAGAAGAACAAAAAAAAACAAAGGATCAAATTAAATGAAAGTTTAAAGGAACTGAAATAATAAAGCATTTTCAATGTCCTGACAAAAAACTGCAAGACTGCAAATATCATTTTTATTAGCAAAAAATAATTCCGAACCGCTTTAAAAACGGTAGATGGAGGTCTTTTGTTCGGTTGTTTGGGTCGACTTGCAGTTATGTGAGATAAACGACCTGACTGTCCTTCGCCGGCCGAACCTTCATCCATTTTCACAGCCTAAAAAAACTGCACTTCCATAGACATTTCTTTCATTGCCTGAACAAAATATTCCAATAAGGTTCGGAATCTGCCCATTATTACATGACTTCCGAAAAAACTTCTTAAATGACTTCGAAATTTAAACATGTTGAAAGTATCGAAGAGATAATAAGTATGTCAGATCACATCGGAACAATCAAACGAAATGAGAATGGTTGACTGACATGATAATAAAAGTCAAGTATCAACAGTTCAAGGATTTCAGTCTATTTCTGTACCTCAGTCTATTTCAGAAATCGACTACTAGAACTAAAAGCATATTGAAGGATAAAAAGCAAACAAAAGTTAAATTTTCTCTCAGTCTCCAGCTTATTCTTACTTTTCAATCAATGCAGTTCAGCTTCTTCTTTAGATTATTTGTTTTGACTTTGCACTTTTTGTTTGAATGAGTCATCAAAATATTCTTCAAGTGCATTAAAACAAATACCTTAGCAGTGAACTGTTTCCGCGGCTTCGTAAAAGCATCGGCAAGACTGGAATGCATTTGAGCGAACACCGAGGAAGTTGTAGCGCGACGACCAACACCAGATGATAAGGACACTGGTTTTGATGCTGGTTTCGCTGGCACATTTGGAGGTAAAGACATCTAAATTTCGTTTATCTTCAAATTTAAAATCTTTATTTTAAATTCTGGCAAAAAATTTCAGAAGCTGAAAGAAGGCCATAACTTTTCAATAACTCAAAATTGAAAGACGGTGATTTACTTTTGCAAAGATTTTCGTTTATCAAAATGAATTTGAGCTCAAATTAAAAGTGATAATTTTTTAAATCACTCAACTTGACTGACTAAAATTTCGTTCGTTCTTTCTTCTCTCACTTCCTCCCTCTCAAAAAAAAAAAAAGCTGAAGTCTCACCTTGTGCGTTTCTGAATTAACAGTGCTAGCGAAAACTGAAGGCGTTAAAATCTCAACGAAATTATCTGGAATAAACCCTTGTCTGCCGTCAATTTCAGCCAACAACCAGCCAGGATCTTCATCAGATTTACGTAAAATTTCAACTACTTGGCCTACTTCATGAAGCGCAAGCTCATCCTCGTGTTTCGGCGAATAAGTAAATAGAACGCGCGCTAAAAAATTAAAAATCAAGAGATTGATGATCTAAATTGACGGTTACTATAAATAACAAAAATCACCAAGGCAATCTGATCATTTCGTACAGACACAAACAAAAACCTATATCATCAATTTTACTTACTGATTAGATTACTAAAAGTTTGATAGAGAAAGGACTGAAGAGTTGAAATTTAGAATTTTACAAATTATCACAGTCATCAAAACTGGAAATCAGAACAAGAGAAATCCAGAAAAGATAAATTTGTTATTGACCGATCAGAAGCATAACCTCAACAAACTCAGCTGCTTTCACTGGAAATCATTGCAGCGGAAAAGATATCTCATGTGCCTTTCAACAGTTGTTACTATTTATCTCTCAAAATTTCCAAGTCTTTCACGTAATAAAAACATTCTTTAATAATCGCTTTAAACACTCACATGCATAAGAAAAATGGCATTAAATTCAGAAAAATGTAATGTCTAACGATATGACAAAGCTTGTTAACTTTTTCTTCTCTTATTTTTGATTAATGTTGACATTAAAGTTTCTAAAAATAACATAAAATTGTATATGCATAAAATTTAGGTAAATGAGAAAGTTTTTTATGCATGCTAATCTCATCATAATCGATACGTTTAGAAAAGCTTCAATTCATTATTCCACCATGGAAAATGACAAATATTTTCACGACTTGCACGATTAATAATATGTTTACCATATTAAACTCATAAAATAACCTTGTGAATTCACTTTTTTTCTTAAAATTGTGGCATCAGACATGCGATAATTTATGCGATTTTCGGATGGCTCATTTACTACGGATAATCGTGAGGTAGAAATTTCGGACGATAAATCACCTGCAAATTTTGTATAGCAAGTAGTTATACACAGAAATGAACTAATGATAACAACTGCTAATAATGACAACAAATTCTTAATAATTCTCTCATTAATGATTTGACAGTAGCCATTAAATATCTAAAATTACTAGATTTAAAACTGGACTATCTCTTGCCTGCAATAACAAATTGTCCAATGTCGTCTAACTAAAGTTGTCTAATCCTGACAGTTGTATAAGAAATATTAACAGGAGAATTATTATAAAGTCATTAACCTGAAACATTATTATCCAAAAAATTCGTCTTAGCATCGTTTGATTTCAAAGTATCACCATTACCCGTTGTTTTATCTGAAAAGAATAGATTTCTTGAAAAACACATAGAGAACAAAAACGTCTTTCGTCTTTTTTATTAAAAAAGTCAATCATAACTATAATCTTCACTATAGTCTATGACATCTTAAATAATCAAAATATCTGACGAGTGAGCGCTACATTTGTAATAGTTATTGTATAGAATCCACCGAAGTAATGTTACTGAAGTATCTGAGCGAAATAGACTTAAAAAATTTAACAATTACAAAAAAAATTTAGAACAGTTTCATAGAAAGAATAAAAACTGAATTATTTAGAATAAATCTAACTAAAATGATCCTATTTTTTCGAAAAGTAGCAAATAAAACTGAAATTTAATCTTATTTCCTTGGGAAGAAACCTTAATAATTTATATGAAAGGAAGAATATATAAGCGGATCAACAATAAGCTTACCAATGAAGTGCACGAAATTAGTAGGGAATAATCCAATCCGACCTTTATTCCTTAATTTCCCTTTCATCCATCCCTTTTCTACTTCTTCTATAACATCAATTACATCATCTACTTCCAGATCAAGTTCATCCCCATGTTCTGCTTTGTAAGAATATCGCACAATCGCTGAACGTGTCGCCATAGTACCTGTCATATCACAAAATAAAAATAAAAAAGCAAACTGACGTAACTGATGAGTACATCTTTTTATGAATCTGAGCATTTTCCCTACGAACATCTTGCCAATTCCAATTACTTTTTAATTTTATCGAATCCTTTTTGATTTAATCGTTTATTTAAATTTTATTCATAAATAATCAAGTAATCAGTAGTCAGACTTAGATCTTTAATGATACTGTAATGTGCCAAGCCTTCACAATTCAAAACTCCACGATGCACATTCCCAAATACAGTAGTACAATGGCAATAAGCAATCAGCATTTAATAATATAAGTCATAGAAGCTAGAAACCTTAATGAAAAAATTGCCCTTGAAATGGCTACAGTTTCTTGTTAATATCACCAAACAAATTTTCACCTTTGCATATTGCAATACTTTGCACTTTGCTGCACTGATTCGTAAATCAATTCTCACATTCCGAGAACGAATTTTATATATATATATATATATATATATATATAAATTATAGTTAAAGACAGACCAAAAATTAGTGGATTATATACTGTGTCCTCATAAAATATAAAAGCTTGAAAAAACCAACCAAAGTTTGCAAAAGATATTTGAAAATATATTCAAAAAAATTACAATAATAGACATGTAAGAACAACAGTTTTTTTTTTTTGTTTTTGTTGTAATTTGAACTCAGAAGAACAAATTCAGTATATTTTGGATTATGACTAAAATAAAAATTTGTGAGAAGACATGTGGAAACTTATGCATCAACATGGAACATAATTCTACTTGGCGAAATAAAAAAAAATAAAAAAAAAGCACCGAAAAGACGAATTACTTCACAAACTTTTATGCATCTCATCAGTATGCCTTTTTAAAGGTTCTAACATCACCATGAAACCAAAGGCAGAAGCATCGATGTTGTGTTTTCTGCGCTAAGTATCCTCTTTCCATACTTTTTTCTCATGCACAGAATACCTCTTTGTTCGCTACCATGCTTGTATTTTGGATGAATCATCTCTTCAATACTATTTTTAAATTCATATTAAAAGCTTCATTTATACCCTTCACATTCTTCATGCCATACAAAAACAGAATTTTTTAATAAGCTAGTTCTAGCTGACCGACAGCATACAAGATCTAACAAACAACTGAAACTTTCTCAACCGGAAAAATTTAACTCCTAATCAATAATCAAATGGAGACTGTTAAATAAACAAGTAAAAGTGCTTTTTTCAAGAATCTCATGAAAGAATTCCCAAGGCAGTATTGGGAGCGCTGTACCAAAAATCTATGGATCACGATGCGCTTAATCATGTACTACTATATATTTTAAGATTAACCCGAAAATTATAAGATTTAATACGAATTAAAATCATACAGTAGCAGTATGATTTCTTGCTATGTTGTTTTGTAGTGATAACTAATAAAAAAGCTTCATGTTGGTTGACTTGTTCAAAATTCATTTCTCATCTATGAGACAGCCAATCCGCATGAATATCCAATTAAAAACGTAGAGACTTGAATGTGAGGATCCAAACCAAAAAATTAAACATAGCTTCAAGAAAAGTAAAATAAAATGCATTTTAAGAGATAAAATTTCAATTAAAGCTATGGAAAGCTGATAAGACTGGCATGATTGATATAGATTTCGTTACTTAAAAATCAGAATTGCAAAATGCGATACCATCACCACACCTGTTTCGCATCTTTTCTCATTGAAAACAGACAGATTAAAATAAATTCATTAGCTCCCTATTATATTTAAGAAGATACATCATGCTTTGAAATCTTATTTCAATTCTGAGAATCACACGAAAATGCGTGGAATTTAACAGTAACAATGATAGAAAAACTAATTTCTATTAAAAATTATATATATATATATATTTTATGTTTTATCGTTGACGAGCAGAACTATATAAAAATAAATATAGAAAACATATAAATAAGAAATTATCCCAACTAGATATTGCAAGCCTATTCCGCCAAATGCATCGCAGTTCCCGCATTTCCGTTCAATATCATATTTCATGCTTTTCTTATTTATTTCTGCGCATTTAACAATTCAATAATCCCGATGTATCTATTATGATTGCAACTATAAAATTTAAGCTAATACGATATGAATCCAGCTCAATGCTTCCACTTATTTCCTATTTTCTAGTTTTTTTTTCGAAAAAAAATTTATAAATATTTAATAAATCTGAAACGCAATTAATCTAATGAATCACTAAAATCTACAAAACAAATTTCCATAGACCTAAAAAACCTCCCTGCATGAATTATTTTAAAACCTATACAAAAACAAGCATATAAACCGATTCGATTGACGCATTTTTATTCGTTAAAACATCTTAAAATATTCAAAAGCAATGAATGTTCGCATGATTCCCTTCTGCAAACACATCCAACTATCAATTCCCTCATACGCAGAAAAACCGGTTCAATTATATAAAGGTACAATTGAAAAAATCGACTGGGAACAATTCGGATTATAACTGAACGGTCAAAAAAAGATTAGTTTTCCGAGAGAATAAGAAGAATGCAAAAAAAAATTACAGAAAAGATGCAAAACAAACATACAAAAATTTTCTTTCACAAACAGATTAGATCATATATTACTTCATACTAAATACATCATGAATACTGGCTTAATTTTTCCTTCGCTCTTTATTTCATTTAAAACATATCTCTACTATCTTTTCTCCTGGTCCCGAACTCTTTCAACCTTTTTATTTATTTTCTACTTTTTATATGTTTCAATGAGATGAAAATAAGATATGCTTAGTTTAAGATCGGGTAAATATTGATAAATATTATCCATGTTTTGCCTCAAATTCCAATTAAAAGACAAAATGAAGTCAGAATACATATAACTAACAGCATTAATTTATTTATTTAATATCTAATAACCGTAGCTCAAAATCATTTCATACATTTTGAAAAATGATCACCCATATCTTGTCAGTATCCATAAAGATTATTCTCAAATTTCTTATAAGAACATAAACTCTCTACTTTTGATAAAAGCATACTATCATACGATTAATCAATACTATTTTAGAGATGCATATTTCAACAATCTATGGTAGATTTCAGGGTTGTGTTCATTCCTTATTACGAAGAACAAAAAAGAGGCGCCACATTCTTTAATTTCTTTTTCTAGTAATATTTCTATTAATCTATTTGATGTTTTATGAAATTTTAACACCTTTTTTGGGTCCGTTTTATTATATGAGCAACTTAGAAACTTTCAGCAATAAAACTTTAAAAACTTTCGAACATGTTATTTGTGGCGGAATTTCATTAAAATTAAAATTGTTCGCAGTGGGTAAACTGGTTAAATTGCTTACCAGATCGTCTAAAATTGACATCTACCGATGGCGCTGTTGTTGTCTTATTTAGCTGTGAAAGCTGTGAAAGATCTCTGCTCAAACGATTTACCAGTTTTGCAACATTACCCGACCTCACTTCCATCTGAAATGATCACTGTATCAAATCGTGTGATGAAAAGTGATCAATAATGGATTGACATCAACAACGCAAAGACATAAACGCTTCTTGATTCAATAAGTACACCAATCTAGTTCATGTTGAATTTCATTTAATTCATTTAATTGAATTCATTTAATATTACATAACCACTTTCTTTCCAATTCAATTTTATGACTAGCTTTACTTCGTTGTACTTTTCCTTCAGTTAATATCCTATTCATCGTCGAGGTGCAGTGCTAAGAAACGCATACCGCAGAGTGTTAAAATTCAATAAATATTCAATAAGAAATATTCATTCATGAATTATTCATCAAATTCTACTTCGATCTCTATGAAATTGTACTCAGACATCTTCTGAAAATTCTATTTCAGTGACACAGAACCGATGGCTAAAATTTCAGTACTTAACAATAAAAGTATCCGAATTAAGTCTCATTTCATTAATGATAATTAGTACATTTGTTGTGTTGATAACAGATAATGTGAATGAATCCAGGAATGGACTTTATAAAAGACTCACGATAGTACTTGCTCCCTCAACAACCATATATACCTAACAGGTTGGTACTGTTTGAAATGCCAGACTTTATTTGACATAAATAAACACTGACATATCATCTGATTACTTGACATATGGCAATGAGAGATGATCTGATGATCAAATTTGGTAAGCATGATAAAATACTATAATTCTATCCAGTCATACATTTACTCTATTCATTTTTGATGCGCAGAGGTATAATAAGCAATATCATTTTGCTGATTTAATTAAAATCCAAACATTTTAAAAAAAAAAAAAAAAAGATAATAAAATAAGAAAAATAAAATCAATGATAAAAAATTTAGAACATAAAAATAATTCTAAATCAATGTTTCAAATTTCCATGTAAAAAACATATTTTACTTAACAATAAAATGCTATCAATCATTGCAAAAAAAAACCACTGAATGACAAGAAAATAGCGATTTTTTCAAAGCTTTTATTTACAAATGAATAATCGAAAAATTGAAAAGCCATTTGAAAACATTTGAAAATTTTCAATTTTTTTTTTTAAATCGATATTCATACTACATTTATGCTATACAATATTTATCATTTCTTATTCAACCACTTAACATTTAAGAATAAAAACAAAAAAACAAACAAAGCCAACAATTTGGCCAACTCTTTCAATCGTGTCTTTCATGGTCCACAATGATTCCCATTTACAGCGATATGACACCACTTTGTCTCATCCATCCATCCGAATAATTCACCACCATTTGTTGCGCACATTTTTTAACAAATGAAGAATTTCTTTGTTTTGTTTCTTTTCTTCTGCATTTCCAAAAAGTTTTTATGATAAATGATAAACAAGAAATGATAAATTGATAAGTGATAAGCTTGACATTTAAAATAACAAATATGAAATATCAACACATTTGCTAAATATTCTTTATTATGGAGTACAAACTTTGCTTTCTATAAAGTTTTCCACTTAAATATATTCCATTTAAACATATAATGAGATTACAAATGAAATTTTAGTAGAAATGAAATTAAAATATAATGGAAAAAATATAATAAGTTTAAAGTTGAGATATAATAGAATCAAGCAGATATAAGAAGTATATTCCTTCTCAACTTACATTTTCCTTATAAGCTATACAATTTTGTGACTATAGTTGAAAAATAATCTAGCCAATATTAGTAATCAGAACTCATTATCTTTGATTAAGCAAACAGGAATACAGTCATGTAAAAAGAGCTTTTTTGACATAGTAGATTTGAATTCAAATTTATTGTTTGAATTCAAAGTTTTTCGTTTTTTTCTTCAGATTATCCAGTTGCTCAGTTATTCATTGGACAATTACGTGGTCTAAACCTGATATTGCTCAGAATTAATGTTAAGAAATATGCAAAATTAACATAAAAATAATATTTAAAGTACTTGTTCGGAAAACATCAGGGGGTCTCAAGCGACATATTAATATCTTTCAGAATCCAATTGGAAAAGAATGATCGATATGATTCGGAATTTTATAAAGAGTTTCTGATATAATTTACAACTGTTGTTTTCATCAAGTGATTCAAATTTACAACTGTTGTTTTCATTAACTTATTCAAAGATATATTGACTTATTTCCAGTCAGATTTATTGCATATGAAAGGATTTCAGTTTGTGGATATCTTGCTTCAATCTTCATTTTCAATTTATTGGTAATTTAACTTTCTGCACTTTTTTTTTTTTTGTTATAAATTATATCAGAACTTTCTGTAATATCCCCGAATCATATCGACTATTCTTTTCTGACTGAATTCATTTCGCATGTTTCTTTACATCAGGCTAAGTAATCGCCTGAGGGAAAAAAATGAAGAGCTTTGAAAATAGACAATAAATTTGAATTCAAAGGAAGCTTTTCGTATTATGATTGTAATATGTCTATTTAATCAAAGATAATAAGTTCTGATTACTA
The DNA here is from genome assembly GCA_029876185.1 of Mansonella ozzardi. NCBI lineage: Eukaryota > Metazoa > Nematoda > Chromadorea > Rhabditida > Onchocercidae > Mansonella > Mansonella ozzardi. Next base: position 5,335 of record JARVGP010000386.1, on the reverse strand, counting down.
ATATTGGCTAGATTACTTTTCAACTACGATCATTCTTCCCATTAAATTGTATAGCTTATAAAAGAAATATACCTCCATATAACCTTGAGTTTATTATATCTTAAATCTTAATTTTAATCTCATTTTGTACTTTTTTTCAGCAGTAAATTTTACAGAAAGAAATTTGCATTCCATGGAAAAGAGTATTTGACAATATGCTGAAATTCCAAATTTGTTAAGATGTCAAATTTATTACCTATCAATTTATCATTTATCGCTTATCATTTATCACTCATAAACATGATCATTTACCATCCATGGATCCATTTATCATTTTGCATCATTTGTGAAAAAATTTAATTTTCAGATTAGTAATTAAGATTATTAAGTTAAACAAATTGACATGTAAATTTTTTCAAAGATGACAGAGTGAATATCTTTGAACAGTGATGTACGGTTCAGATGAAAGCAATTGGACAAAATCTTTCTAATTTTGCGGAAATTTTTTAGCATTTGTTCACGCAAGTGGCAATGAATTGTTCCAAGAAATGCTTTAGCATGGCGGCAATAAATTTCATTCTTTTTTGTTATTATCTTTTGTCTTCCTTATTAAATTCTATTATTATCTTGTTTAATTCATAAAACTTTCGAAGATAATTTCTTTGTCATTCCATTCTGTTTTCATCTTGTCGTTTTTCCCTTTCATCTTGTTGTTTTTTTTTTTTTTTATACAACATTTATCTTTATTAGCATATCTCATTTTATTATATTCTTCACTCTATTATCTCCAAAACAACAACATGATGTTGCACAGAATGATACGACTTTAATTTGACAGTAAGTCAGGAATAGCTTAGGAATAACATTTGTCCTCCCTGATATACTGCAACAGCAGAAACCAGGTGTCGCATATTTTCAAATTTTACATACAATATTTCCATTTGTCATGATTTATTTACTGATATTTGCATATTTCACTATGTAAACAGAGTTGAAGAATGACTGCATGTTATTTCATTTACAGTTTTTCCATCCATGGAATCAACTGTCAATTTCAGTTTTCCCATTTTAATTTTCATCTAAGGTCGCAAATGAAAATTTCTGCTGCAGTACGGACAGAAAAATGCATAATTTAAGTGACCGGTACACTTCGTTGATGTCGTATATTTCTATTTGTACAATACATAAATAAATTACGAAGTGGGTCATTATGAGTACATACAAACCACTCACATAGACAATACAATGAGCATACGAATCGGATAATTTGTGTTGAAAAAAGAATAAATCAAGGAAGGTAATATGAAAATTTTTACTCCTCTTAGCTAACTATACATTTCAATGCCACCCTCTTGCATTCTTTCTCTTCCCTTCAGCATTTCCATCGTCCATCAATCTGTGGTCATCTCCCGAATTCACTTACTCCAGCATTTCCATTGTCCACCAATCTGTGATCATCTCCCGAATTTACTCACTCCAGCATTTCCATCGTCCATCAGTCTGTATTCATCTCTTAAATTTGTTCACAACAACGATCCATGCAGTACTGCAATGAATAGGAATCATTGATAGCGCTGTATACACAAGGCTATAGGGAAATTCTCACATTTTTATAATTTCAAATTATTGCAATTGAAACAATTTTAATTGCCTTTTCATTTCCTTTCTTCTTTCCCTTTAATTTATTTAATAAAATGATACAGACATATGTTATCGTTAAATTTCTTTTTCTAATTTCTTTCTCAAAATTCTTTTCTCTTTGATATAGCAGAAAAAAATGCTTTATTGTTTGTGCTTTTTTTCAAAATCTTTCAATAATTTTAGTTTATCAAAAGTGAAAAAATACGACATTGCACTGATATCATACAAAAAGAAGGAAGTTACATGAATACTTTAAATTTTATTGAAATTAAATTAAAAGACTGCTATTATAGTAATTGTTCGTTTTTTCATATTTATATAGCTAGCTTTTATGTTGATCGAAATTTGAATAGAAGCGGCAAAGATAAAGGAAAATTACCATTCCGTAATTTATTCATATTTAGATAGTCGAAATTTTTAGAAATGTAATAAAAGCAATGAAGAAAGAGAGAAAGAGAGAGTGAGAAAGAGGAAGGAGAATGAGAAATGAAGAGAATGGGAGTTGAAGTTGAAAATTTTCTTAACAATTCTTCAAAACATCAATTCGAACTGTTCCATTATATAAAGTTTATGCATTTATAAAATGTATTATTAACTATTTTAGACTGAATTTATTCATTCAATCAATTTGATGCAAATAATTTAAGCAAAATAATGATGATACAATTCATTTGAATTAAAAATGATTAGATATTTTCAAAGTTGTTATCAATAAATTGTGCTTTCATGATAGTTTAAATTTTAGATTTAAATTAAAACAGAAATTTATGAACAAAATATGTCACTCTGTTATTTTCTCTTCAAATTTGCTTATCTGAATGAAATGTCTTCGTGATTTCTTCATCTATCATTTTTAAAACAACAAGCAAACTGATCACTTGTTTTCTCTCAAAAAAATGCTCAGTTATTTTTCTTTACAATCACTTAATATATTATTTGGAAATTATTCCTAAAATATCAATGCACCCGCACATTTTATACGTGTGTACTCTTCATTTTCCAAGAATGCCAGTACACGTATTTAACGTGTATTTACATAAAGTGGGAAAAAATGATACTTGTACGTACGTCAGAGGTATAAAATGATAAAAAAAAAAGTGAGGGATAAAATGATCTTTGTACGTACGTCATTTTTCAAACTGCTTTTCAATCAAACCATACTTTTATGATTGTTTTCAGTGAAATTTTTTTGGAAATTTCGAAATTTTATTTCTAGTTACTGCGAAAAAAAGAAATCTAAAGCATCAAAAATCACTTTTCTCTCTATCCACTCTTCTTCTCTCTCCCTCTACTCATTTACATTCATAGTCTATTCAACTTTCATTGGGATAAGAGATGACGGGAAGGAGGAAGAAGAGAAGTATGAGGGTTTTTACGTCTTCCAAGGGACAAATGATTTAGGTGAAGGATCAGGTCAGTCGTATCGGGGAACTATTTGGGAGATGCGGGGGAATAGTAAGAAATGAGAACGAGGAGGGATCAGGTGGAAATAAATAGTAGTAATTTGATAGGTGCGGAAGTGTCATATGCTTTTGTGTCCAAAGTGATTGGTTAACGTGGACCGGAAATGAGTAGTGAGTAGCCTTATCTTGATTTGTTGTTTAATTTTTAATTTTCAAACATTTATTTCAACTTATTATCAATTAACTAATTATATTTATCATTATTAGTTATCATTAACTTATTAACTAATAGTTATCATTTAATGATAGATTATAAAGTTATAAGATAGCAAATAAATTATCTTCTTAATATACAAATATATTCGTAAGCTTAACTCTCTTTTCTCCCATTTTGTCTATACGATTGGTAATAAAATTTGCAAACAATACAAATAAAAAATATTTTCTTTAAATATTGCAAATAAAGCATATATTGAGGGATGGAAAAGTGCGGTAGTGCGAGGGATGAGAGGAAAATAGGAAAGGGAAGAAGAAAAAAATCTCACAAACTCGTAGAATTAGCTATTTTTCCTTTCCTTCTGTCAAAAATTTTCAAAAAAACATTTGAAATGTTTCTATTTCAAAAAAAAAAAAAAAGTTTGCTCGAATTCGTCATATTGATGTATTGTTTTTGTTTTGTTCATAATGATGACCCAACTGTGTAAAAAAAAAAAAATTTCCAATGTCACTGAATGAGATGTGCCAAATTTTGTTCAGTTATGCGTTTTAATTTCTCATTTAAAATTTTTTAACCAAAAAAAAACTCACAAATATTCAAAATATTTACTCATAAATATTTTGTTATTTTAGGAAGAATCAAATTGAAGGAAGAAATAAACAAAAAAATCAAATTCATTGAGAACGAATTACTTATAACAACGGATCCATAAACAACTCGGTAAACAAAATAAAGCTTTTGATAACAAATTTTTAAATTAATTCCAAAATAAGCAAATAATTTTTTTGTTTGTTTAAATTAATTCAATATATGTATGTGTATATGTATGAATGTATGTATGTATATGTGTATCTGTATGTGTATCTGTATGGATTGTTCTACCGACAGTTCAATTGAGAGTGTAGGGATAATTAAAACCAAATATTTGAAATGATTTTAGCAATTATGAAATTAATCATGCGAAGCAATATTTAACTTTTAATTGTTATATTATTGCAAGAAAACAAATAAATTCAGAAGTTAATGATAATAGGAAGTTAATGTATTTAATTATTTTTAATTTAATTGATCAATTATCTTCACAGTCACTTAAGTAATAACTGGAAATAGCCTGTTCACTTGACAATGATTGGAAATTGCCTTTCTGTTATTACTGGCTGGAAATTATTTATCTACTTACTTGCTTCTTACTGCATGTTTTTACAAAAAAATATTTGCCAGATAAATAAATATATGTGTAGTTCGAATTGAAAAAAACAAAAAAAAAGCCGAAAGAAACAAATCAATAATTTATAAAAATGAATTGTTGCGTAAATATTTCTTAAAATAAATTAAAGATTGAAGAAAAAATATAAAAAGTTAACTTTCAGTTGTTTGCATCGATTATGACTTCAGAAGATAGCAATAATTGTAAGAATACATGCTTCATTTATTTACCAGATGTTTGGCTACCATTTGATAAGTTTGTTTTTTTCACTTTATGATTTCATTTCATTTCATTTTGTCATTTCCGTTTCAAAAACATTTAAATGAAAAAATTACAAATATCCTTTATTATCTAACATTGTAAAAGTGATACTTAAATTGTTCGTTTATTTGTTTTGTATTTCTTTTTTCAGGCAAAAAGACTAGAATACAAATAGACATTTATAAACTTTTTAAATAAAAGGAAAGAAAAAATTAGCACTCATTAATCTTTTCTTTTTGATTTTATTCTCTTCTTTCATACCAAATTCAGTAATTTAACTATGCCGAAAAAAACGAAACGGCTGGATATATAATCTGTTGATCTTCTGCCGGAAGAAATTTAAGATTCCAGTCATAAGTTTTTTCTACTCTATTATGATAAAAATGATAATTCATTCATTCCTATTGTAGAATTAGCTTTTCGTAACATGTAACTGACATTTTTAATTTACGAAATTATTCAAAAGTTAACCTACTGCTCAATAAACGTATCTTTATTCAGTCAAGAATTTTAATTTTAGTGAATTTAAATTTGATGCTAAATGTTAGTAAATTTAAATTCAGTGAAGATTTATAGCAAAAAAAAAAAAAAAAAAAAAAAAAAAAAAAAAAAAAAAAAAAAAAAAAA